>SCLD01113959.1:0-28420 GCA_004367895.1 Oikopleura longicauda
TGGTGGTATTTATGGCTATCAATTATAAATCCCTGACAGTTAATAATAATATGAAATCAACCATCAAAGTTGAAGTTCAAACTACACCTGCATTAGGATTCGACAAAATGCTCGTTATTACTTATGTACCTACGTAGTTACTTACGTGCACAACCATTTCCCTGACACCTCCACCTTTTTGTTTGTTGAAGGCTTTTGGTTTGTAAGTTTTTTTGGTCACCTGGCAAAATTTTCGACACGCATGAGTCATGCGGCATGACTTTAGTCGATATATTATAGGCTATAATTTACAGCCGGTTGACATTCGAATCCTGGTCTATAACATAAAAAAATAGTCACTGAAATTTTAGTGGCTTTCAATATTCATCATCCTTAATCACACTTACCCAAAATTTAAAAAATTCAAAATATTATGCTTTCAAAATATTTCAGATTTTTGTTAAGTTTTTGGATTTTGACGTAGCATTCCTTGGTAGTCTAAATTCAAACTCAGCTTCGAAATATAATTTTTGATTCTTTGAACAGTTTTGGAACCGAAACGGAGTATTTTGAATTTGTATATTGTCGAATTTGTTAAATAATTACGTATCATGAGGCCAAAGATTAACCATCACGTGATTGACAGAATTTTTATTTCTTCTTGAGTGTGAATATGATATCCAGAATATCAGATTTGAACTATTCATATTGTCTTTTGAAAACCAGTGGTGTTGATGTTTAATTTAGATGTTCGTGACATATTGATGTGGGTGACATTTCGAGGTTGGTCACCAACCGAGTTTGATCTGACAATTTAAAGTATTGGTATCTTAAACGTTAATGTAACCCTTTTATCATAATGACAAAATTTAGGAGTCACTTGGCGTTAGTTTCGAAATAAAGTTCATGTTCCTGATAAGAATTCTAGACTTTGATAATTTCAATAATAATATTGTTTGTTTTGAAAATTATAAAGTGCAACTGAATGGAAAGCAACAGTATATTTCATTAGAAATAAAATCGCTAAAGGTAGCAGGTCAACTAAGTCCCATTTAATCACTCCAACGTGTTAAGCTATTCATAGTAAGGTTTCGAAAATTCAACGAATGCGTGGACTTATCATACTCTACATCAAAAATCTTACAATTTTCTCATTTTTTTTTTCAAATTTTTAGACTTCTAAGCTAATCCAGAAAATAAGATTTAATTCAACAATGGTGATAAATCGTGGTCAAACATGGTTGAAAATCTCTAACATGGTCATTCATGGCCGCTCACGGTAACTTTTTCAGTGGACTGAATGCACTCTAAATGACTTGGAATGACTTGAATGACTTGAATGACTTGAAAATTTTTTATATTCTCAATTAAGATTTTGGCAAGTTATGACCACTGGGCGGCTGGACCAGGTGACCACAAAAGACCATAAGAGGTTCTAATTTAAAAGCTTATGACCACGCGTATACTTTTCACACAAAAACCATAATAAGACGAACTAAAAAAAAACAAATAAAATCCATAGCCTGGTACAATCAGGCTCGGTCAAAATGGGTCCCTGAATTTCGTTCTTCAAGGACCAAACGATTTTGGTTCAAAGATTTTTTAATAGAAAATCTGATTGACTGGAAAAGTTCGGTTCATACAATTCCAGAATTTTAATGGTTCAGAGATTTTTTACATTTCTGGGAGATATTCTACAGGGAGGTATTTACAGGCATTCAAGAAAGGTCATGAGTTTTTTATGGTGTTGTGGCCACGTGACCAACATGCATCTACTTCAATTCTGGACGAGTACTACCGCTTGTCGATTTTAATCGTGTTTATTCAAACATGTTCCGTTTTACGCAACACTGAAAAACTCATTTCTAAAACATACCAAATACTTAAAACCAAAAATTATGGTTTCTGCCCCAAATTTTGATTTAAAAATTCATTGAAAATATAAAGTTCATTCAATAGGGGTTACTTTCGATTATCGTCATGACTCGGATTGGTCGAAGATCACGTCCAATGATAAAACAAGGTCATTTTTGGACATGTTTTTGCGTATTTCGGGGTTAATTCGGTAATACCTTTTTCTTAAAAGGAATAAGTTGATTAGTTATGTTTGTCAAGTGTGTCGAATACGCTTGTCACAAGTGGTGGTGTCACCAACTTTGTGTCACCAAGTCATAAAATGTAAGTTGATATATTTAGAGGGTTTTTTGCACTAAACCAACAAAAACAACCTTTTAACCTTATAAGCTCAATTATGACTTCATCTGACAACAAATATTCTCGGTTGGAGACAGGCACGTCATTGATGTTTTACAGAATTTACGAAATATCCAATTTTACATCATGTAAATGATATCGTCTTAATCGGGGTTATTCGTGTGCATACAACTTGAAGCAAACTTGAATGACTGTAACTATGGAGGGGGTTCACTATCCGGTGAAACTCGAAAATTTATCGTAAAAACGTTATTTACTATTCATTTAATAACTTTATAATCGTAGATCACAAATCAAGTTTTGACTTGGGGTCCTGAGCTAGGACAATTTTTAATGCTGGCCAACGGAGTGGCCTCAAAAGTTTCACCGACATCCCGTGAGGGGCAACCACTTTTAACGGCAGCTACCCCCGCGAAGATACTTCTTACGATGTGTTTATCAAATTATAAATTTTTCGAGTTTTAGAGTTAGCCCTTCATGGTCGGATATTTTTTTTACCTAAGATTTTAAACTAAAAGTTATGGTTTCGAAACGAATCAAAGTCTAGAAGACAAAACAGATAATTCGAAATTCGAACTATTCGATAAAAACATTCTGCTGGTGATCGTGCCGAGATGGAATACGAACTTTTCCTAACATTTTTAGACTCAAAATCGTCTGAAACTGGCAATTTATGTCTTACTGATGGTAAAAGAATCTGAAAGCGGCTCTGAAGTTTCTCGAAAAATCACTCGAACTCAAATTAATTTTAATTTCAGGCAATTACAGTCGGTGTCATGGGTCACCGGACCGGCTCCGTCTCGGTGTCATTGTCAGTCATATTATCAATCAAATCCGACGCCGGGTTTTTTTTCGAAAATTTCGACTTTCCGACCTTGTTTTTGAAAAACTAAAAATACGTTCGCACTCTAAAAATATTTTCGAGTTTCTAAAAATAAAAATTCCGAAGTTCAAGAATACGAAGGTGGAATGAACTTTAGAAAAGGGTGTTTCAGAAGAATTTCTAGAGTACACTCACATCAAAATTCATGAAAATTCAGCAAAAATTTTCAACTTTTTCGTTTAAGATTAGGACAGTTTTTACTCAAAAGTGAACCCAAAATCTGAAACAGCTGAAGTTCTCTATTTTGAACTAACATCATATTAGTAACATGGCTTGTTTTTGAACAAAAATATTTCATTAAATTTTTCATTTTTAAATAAGTCGAAATTTAGAAAAAAACTAAGTCCAAAATCCAAAAATCCCTAAAATATCTTAAATGGTCATTTTCGACTTTAAAATAAGTCAAAATTCAACTGGAAGGTCATTTATAAATAAGACTAAATTACAAAGTCTAGATTTTTCCGAAGTTTAAGTTTAAAGAACCAAATGGGCAATTTTCGATCGAAAACAGCAATCTTTTCAGTGTGGAAACATTATTTCTAAGTCTTCATTAAAAAATAAACAGTGACTAATTTTCAATGATTTTTATCGAAAATTTATCATTTGATGAATCACATTTTTAATGGTCGCCTATTGGATTCTGATCAGCTGTGTGACGGTCGATCTCAAATCAACCAAATCAGCCTCGAGGCTCTTCATCAGATTGAAATCCGCCTTTAAAAGTCGAAATTGTCTTTAAAATGAAAACTAAGTTGTGATTCCGAGAAAATTCCGAGAAATAATCGGAGAAATAATCAATATAATCCGAAAAATCGAGTCAAAATTTTACATTTTTTACTGAAATTCGGGATTTTCACGAAAATTAAGAAAATGTTCCGATCAAAACTCAATACCTTTTTTCGAATAATTCTAATGGTAAGCTTCTGGGCTTATAGGCTGAGAAGATTAAGTTTATGATTGTTTTTTTAGTTTTACCTCATTGCATTTTTGGTTTGTGTTGCAAATTTTGCAAATTGTGAAGGCTCGATAGTACGAACTGGCCGTGGTCTTAGCAATCACAACGTGACTCATATTGATGACTCATACCGAAGATATAAAGTTTATCATTATCAAATCCAAATGTACAGATTCATTGCTCTCATTATTGGGTGAGTACGAATACTTTTTCTGGATTGGTTTTCGACTTGGTAGATGGCCCATTGATGGTTTCGTAAATTATGAGACATAAATTATGACTAATTTAGAATGAGTTCGATTGCAAATATTTTACTTTTCTTCCAATGGAATGGCCAGTGGGATTCATGTCTTTCGAAATGCTGCCAAATAACTGCCATCGCAATCCTTGCATTCACTTCAGGAAATTTTCAACTCGATTTTAGATCATTCTGTACGACCCCAGGTCATTTGAGGTCATTTGCGTCACAAAAACATATTTTGTTAAATTAAATCGTTCGTTGAAATCTAA
Organism: Oikopleura longicauda; assembly: GCA_004367895.1. Lineage (NCBI taxonomy): Eukaryota > Metazoa > Chordata > Appendicularia > Copelata > Oikopleuridae > Oikopleura > Oikopleura longicauda. The sequence continues at coordinate 4,542 of SCLD01113959.1, forward strand.
ATAAGTTGTTTCCGCCATTTTCTCGATTTTTTATGGAATCGTTGCCTTTGAAAAAGAAGTTTTCGATCAATGGTTTGACTTTGACCACTTGGTGGCGTTTGAGAGACATGCTGCATATCTTATGGCTGGTTTCATTTGTTTATTTATCTTATCTTCAACTGTTGGATCCCTTAGTCTTATCGGTGAGTAACAAAATTATGTAATCGGTATTACGTAATTGATTATCAAGTCATTTTGATCTAGGAAAATGATGAAAAAGAAAAAGATTACGTTTTATTACATTCTCATGACGATGAGTTATCATGGATCACATTATATGCATTTATACTATTGAATACCTAGGTTTTTTAATTATTACGTAACATAATCAACATTATAGATTGTTGCATCATTTCGATGAGTCATTTATATTCATTTCATTGAAAAAAGTCAATTGATTTGATAAGCAGAATAAGACTCTGGAAGGTTGAAACTTTTGAACTTTTCAAAGATAATTTATTTGTTGACCTCATGTTTATATATTATTGACATATTTGTTTTCCTGTAAATAATGTCCATTAATATTGTCATAATTAAATGTTTTCATATTGATATATGGATTTAGTTGTTGGCGAAGAGATTGAAAGAAGATTGGATCAAAGTAGAAGATTAAGGAATGGGTGAAAACTTGTTCACTGAAAATTTATTACGTCGGAAACCTTTAGATAGATCTCTGATTGGCTGACGCTTAAAACCTTCGATTTAATTGGTCGAAAGCGCCATTAAGTCGGTGGCAATTTGAAAACACGCTTTAGCTTGAATTTTACTTGATATCAACTAAATTCACTAATTTACCAAATTCGGATTATCCGAATTAGATCTAAAATAAAAACTAAGGTTTAAAAATGCATTCCAAGTTTTCACATCTATGATAAGAACAGAAATGAGTCAAATAAATCGAATTTTTGGAGAATCTTCAAGTTCGAGTTCAGAAATTGGAAGTACTCAAAGTCTTGAAGGATCTGAACAAAATCTTTTTTCTGCTTCGTGGATTCCAAACTCTAGAGTTTCAAGAAATGGAGAAAAGGGAACTGATTTATGGGAAAGTCTGCCAGATTACTACGATCTTGGCTTCAAAAATAATGGTAAGATCACATGAATCATGTGACATGATCACAATCGTCACGTGACTTTCAATTTTGTAACTTTTCATTTAGCGTTTGGACTCCCTAGTTATGAAGATTCGACAAAATCGGACCCTCCTTCTTACGGTCCAAAACTTCAAATTGATGACTGAACCAATAACTGTTGTTTATAAATAAATTGAAATATCTGCTCCGAGAATGATAGAACGCCTTTTGATTTGGCGATAATAATTCGATTCAGCTCCGATTTGACCTATTTGAAACCATTGCAACTTGAACTTCGATTTGACTTGATTAATTTGACCTCAGTTGATCTAATTTGACCTCTTGCTGACCTGTCAATTATGAAAGTTCATTTCTATCTCACCATTGAATCACAGACGATTTATAAAACACAAATTTGAGTCAATTTCTTGACCTGAATTTGACTTTAATTTTCACAACTATAAATAACCGTTCAGGCTTCCATTTTTATATTGGCCGGTGCTCAGTCACACTGCATCGCGGTCGCCAAATTGAAATATGTAACATTGCACTGTGACATTCACAGCTCGGCCAACCCGCGACTCAACTCAGAACTTTTTCGAATATCTTCGCTGATCGATGAACCCCAATTATGGGTATCATTCGCGACTTAAATTTCGGCTTACAGTGAAAACAATCCCGAAGACTTTCCGACTCCCACGGACTTCGACCCGATAAAGTGATTTTTCATGTGACAGTATGATAGTAAATCACGACTTTCATGCGAATATACAGTAATTTCGTATTATCCAATTCCGAAGAGATTCATTTCAGCTTCATAAGATCAGGAGGAATTTAAAGAGTCAGGTACTGGTCCATCAGTCTCATTTATTTTATCATAAGGACCATTATGACCGATCATGACATTCATAAGGACCAGTTTCGTCACAATTTCCATCATTTGAGCATATTCATAGCCTCTTATGATGGACCATCATTGATGGTCCTATTGAGCTTAATTGGTCCTATAAAGCTGATTGTAACGAAAAGAATTTGTGAAAAGATTCCAGTCGGTAGAGTGTGTCACGTAAAATAAAAGTCGGTGACCCACAACTTTTCGGATTATTAGGGCTTATTAGGAGTCATAATGTAGGATGGGGCCATTTCAAGTCGGAATTTTCAACTCAATCTTTACCCATTTTTGCAATTTTTGCATTTTGAATAAATTCTATTCTATTCATTATTTACCAACCAATCTAGACAAAATTTCTGGTCATTAAACTAGACATATTTATACCTAGATACATAATTAACATATTAATCTTTACATGCATACTAATATGAAATTTTATTACTTGGGCAGAGTTCAGAAAGTTCGTTCTATTCGAAATGTTATAAAGTAACCGATCTCTTCTTTCATGACGTCGAAAATTGGTACGGCGCGTACTCTACGGGATGGGGAGCCATTGGGCGCATGATTGGGGACTGATAACTTTAGTCCTCACTGAGGACGAACAAAAACGAATACATATGTATGGGAGGGTGACACATTAGAGTGGAACACCCGTTCTTGAATTTATACACATTAAAGTCGAACACTTTTTTGAACACAATTTTGAACCGGACAAGAACAGAAGGGAACTTGAGAATTATGAGAACACTAAAACAGCGGGAAGATACAGCGATTTGGTCTTCATTAACGAGTTCGAATTAGATTATAGACTTTTCACTGTCAAAAGTTCATCAGACACGAGACATAAGAAATAGTGGCTTTCGAGCTTTCTATAACAATGTGTTCTTTGTTTCTTAGAAATCAAGGTCAAGTTGTTTGAAGGTCATCTTTTTAAAGTCTTTAACTATTGATTTTATGACTCGTGTGACTCTGGTGGTGACGCCATCACCTCACCATCTCTCGAAAATCACCATCTCTTCGCTGAATCAGTTGTTTCCCAAGTACGTACTATATTACGCAAATCTATCCATCTTTACATGGCGGCAGAACTATAAAAGGCGCTGTCCCAATTTCATTCGAATCAAAAAGTTCAATTCGAAAAAAAACGAAAAATCGAAAATTTTAATAAAAAATCAGAAGTATAAAAAAGTCAAATATGAATATTTTAACAATAATCATTTCTGGATTGATAATTCTCGTGTCCGCGGTGCCCACGATAACTAAACACGACATGTCCGCCGAATACCCTGGCTATTATTTACCTCCAATCGACAGCAGTTTGCCACTGAATAGAGATCAAATGATAAATTACGCTGCGAAATTACGAAAACGATTGAAAATGTGCCAACCGGCTATCTGCAATAAATGCATCAAAGTTTTGTTGACCAATCAGAAGTCGAGACGACGTCGATCGTGTTTTACCCTTCTCAATCTGAAACAGTGTTGCCCCGTTCGAAAAAACTTTCTAGCTTCCGGCCCATGGTGAAATCTCATTGGTTAATGCAGAAAATTGAACTTGAAAGCTGGGGAACAGATAAGATCGAAACAAACACCGTCCTGCTGTGAATGTAAACATCAGACTTCTCGCCGAGTGCACGAGATAAAAAAAATCACCCACTGAACGCGCAAAACTCTCCTGACGAGCATTTCCGAAATAAACTCAATATTGTATGTTAAAATAAATCTTTATTATTAAAATATTATTATGATAAAATACTTAATTAATTAAATTAATCAGTATTTTAAGATGAAGTTATAAAAATATATATATTTAAAGTTTTTGTTTTACTTCTTGCTCTGGACAATACCCTCCAATTGTTGTTTCAGTTGTTGATTATTTCGCTGAAAATGGGGTCAGAAAAGGTTAATGTCTAACGAGGTCAAAGTGCGGTCACGTGATGACCAGTGCAGTCATATCATATAAGTTATATGATATAACTCAAAAACCTTTAAGAATTGGACTTCTTCAGCATGTTTTCTCTTCAATACTTCTCTTTCATTGCCTTCCTTTCGTTTGATAGCTTCGATTCTGGCTACAAAAATAGTTTAAAAAAATTAGAAAATAATATTAAGAAAAAATAAGAAAAAAATCACAATATCAATTAAAAGCAATTACCGGTGAGTTCGTTAGCTTCAGTTTGAAGGGATCCGATTTCGGTAGTTAATTGTTCAATTTGAGCAACCGTTTCATATTCGTCTTTCTAAAATTAAAAATTATTTTTCAAGTTCAATTACGTAATAATAATAACTATTACGTCATGTTAACGTCAATAACCTTTGCACTAAGAGCTTTTCTGCATCCAAATCCAGTTGAAGATTCGTAAATTGTCTTGTATGCTGAAAATAGGTGTCATTTGAAGTCAGTTTTATCAGATCATCTGGGGTCATCAGGTCAACTTTAAGGAACTAAATTCTAAGGCCGATATACTAGGCAATTGTTTACCTTCTAAAGTCATGTTGATTTCGTCGCGAACACGAAGAAGAAGAAGTCCTCTTTCGGCACAATTGATAGTTACCTAGATTTTGAATTAGGATTGGTCAAGTGAGATCAGAACAGGTCAAATGGGGTCAAACATATGTAACATACTTGTCGAATGATTTCGTCGAATGTTTGTTTGTAAAGCTCTCTTCTGATTGGACATATACCAGTCTCTCTAGCTTGTCTTTGTAATAAAGTAGTAAAATATAAGTCAGTTATATGAGTCATTATGATGAGTCATACAGTGAGTCATACCTTGACTAATCGTTCGACATCGAGTCTGGTAGCAGGAGTGGCAGAAACTTTTTGATTCCAGAGTTGACCATCTTTTTCGAAAATTATTGGAGGCAAAATCTTTGGTAAAATATCTTCTGCTTTCTGTGAGTCAATTGGCTCAAGTCTACCTCCTGCTGGAAGTGGCTAAATTACATTTTAACAATTAGGTTATAATAATGACGTAATAATTTACCTTTGGATTTTCATCAATATTGAAATCTTTATTACTTGAAATTAATACGGGCGAATCATATTTGAGGAGCGAAGTCTGTGCGGTCATCATTTTGTTTGACATTTTTTCTAAAACTAAAATTTTGAATTTTTAGTTTTTTTGAGAAAAAAATTTCATGTTCTCGAAAGTTTTTTTATTATTAAAGACTTTAATTTAAAGTGAACTTGTGCTGTATCTGATTCGATTTTGAAGGTTTTGAAAGTTAAAAGCTGACTCATATATTATGAGTCAGAAATATGAAGAATACGACGTAATATGTGAATACGTTATCACGTCATGGTAGTATATGGCCTCGATTATATTTAGGTAAATGGGTTTCAGGTATTGCATCATTTGCTTCCTTCCGGATTTTCTATTTGATTCATCGCTTCCTGAAAACTGGTTTAGGGGTAGTCTTGCCAACAATTCCACTTTACCTTCATTTCGAAGGATGGACTCATCGGAAAATCTTCTGAGTCTTCAAATCGTTCAGCTCGAGGTGAATTCCCTGGACTCATTGCATTTATTATTCGCCCTTTGATTTCATTTATCGGTGTATACCTAAATAAATGTTTGTCAAAGGACCGAAAAAAAAATCCGGTAAAAAACTTACATTTCTAGAAATGATTTTAAAAATTCTGTGCTCTTTGATTTCCATACTTCTAGTAAATCGCGTGATTGGGATTCTATTTCTTGAATAATATTTTCTAGTTTATCTTTGATACCGTCTTTGATCTCTACCGCTTTAAGTCGAGATGCATGGAGCGGACCAACATTAAGTTCATGACGATTGTAACCACGTTTAAGATTACGACGAATATACAAATCGTAATCTTTTACGATTCTGGTTATGATATCTTAAATTTAATTTTAAAATTTGGAAAATTAACGGATTGACTGAAAAATAGACCGGAAGTACAAACCGGAAGTAGAAATTCCTTCGGTTCTTTGTGTCGCCATAAACATTCCTCGTTCTTTGATTGGTTTATATACATCTTCTCCACTGCCTAAAGTATATGGTTCGTCGTCATGGGCAACAAAATCAATTTGATTATCGTCCAAGAAATCGTCTGTTAGAGTCCATGGTGCATCACGAATTATCTAAAAGTATAAAGTTTTCACAAGTCAAAAAATCGAGATTGTAAGATAAGGTATCTTAGATACCTCATCAACGTAGCGACAATGACGTAGCGATTCATATCTTTCGGATTCATTGAAAACAGTTCTTCCTTTTAGTGAATGAGTTAGCTTTTTCGGATTTTTAAGGGTAGTCATCAGCAGAAAAAAATTTAAAACATTGTAACCTTGACTTTTTAATGTCCAAAACAAGTTATGGTTTCAAGCTCGTTCTTGAAGGATGACAGCCTAAATCTAAAAGTCCGATTCCTTATCAGAACAAACACCAACAATTAGATAAACATTTTTGAAAAGCTGTTTCGCTTGTAGCAGTTGTTTTGCATGACCAGAATGAAAAACATCATAAATACCATCAGCATACACTCGAACAGGCCTAAAAAGGTCATGTGAGGGATATTCGAGGTCATTGTGAGGTCATTGTGAGGTGTAACTGACCTTGGACAGTCTGGACTTGCGGCTTCTGCTTTTGATAATCTTTTGAAATTTTTAATTTTTGAATTTATTTCGTTTGAAAATGGCGCCGGTTTGCTCAAATCTGACGTGGCAACTTTTTTCGGATCTGATAAATCTCCATTTTCGTCATTTTTACGTTTACGACTATTCCCATTCATTCTGAAAAAATGAATTATTTTAACTAGTTTTCAATCAGACTACTTAATTTGAATTAAGTATTATTAGAAAGGTCAATTAATGCTCGAGTTAGCAGTTTTTGAACAATGCTCGAAAATAGTGCGTAGGTTTACCGAAAGGTGAAGCCAATCAGAACAGAGAATACATAAAAATACAGCTAAATACTTTTGGGGATTTGAAAATTTTGGTCAAGGTGTGGTTAGGTTATTTGGGTAGGGTTGATTGGGATTGGTTAATAGCCCATTTTATGATGGACCAAGGTTGACCTATGACTCATAGGCTATGAGTATCATCGGCCAATCAGATGCTGTGAAAATAGATTAAATAAATATAGAGGAACTTCAAGATACCAAAAATGATTAACAGATGAAGTAAAAATATTTTCGAAGCCAATTCTTGACGGTGATTCGCTGCTTCCGGTTTAGTCCTGGACGAACCGGAAGTACCACTACCGGTTAAATTTCCGTAAGCATACGCAGATGACGTCATCACCAATTTAGAAGGAAATCAAAATGATTATCGTTCTGCTTAATGTTTTCGCCTTCGTCGCCACCTATAAGAATTGTATCTTCATCGTCGTCTTCAAAATTGTCGTTTTGATCACGTGATGTGTGCGTGTCGGGAGTTGAATGCGTGGGCGTACCACTATGTGCGGGCTTTGATCTTTGCGAACTTGCGTAGGTGGAGCTACGTGGCTTGTGATGGAACGCTTTTGGCGTTGATGGTGAAACTAAACAGTCCTTTGTGTTGGTTTTATATTTGTGAATTCGCAACGAAATCGCGACCGTCCCTGTTGCGAAAACAAATGTTATGATGAAGAGTAGGCTTGTCCAGACGCGGTCCGTAAAGATGAACCAGTCCGGACCAGCCTGATAAACTGCACAAGCTCAAACGATTCACCTAGGGGAGTTAGAGTGATTCGCTCGCCCTAGGGAGTTAAAAAATAAAATCAATCCTTGTCAGTAGTATCGATGGAGTTAGCAATGGTGTAGAATGTGTCAGTCGTGTTTGAACTTGTCAAACCGCCTAAATTAAGGGTTAAGATTAATGAGCGTTTATTGCCAAGACTATTGGTCAAAATTATATGATCCTATTGGTAACCATAAATTGTTGCGGAATTATTTTTAGTTTTGGAGGTACTCTGAAAATGACTTTTTTTCGAAGCGATTCTCTTTCCTTGTGAAAAGAATAAAAATCTTTTTTTTCTCTCTTTCCGCTTTGAATCATTTATATTTAAACCTATTTATTATTTATTTTTGATATTATTTTTTTATATTATTTTTGTTTATATTAAATTTATATTATCTTAATACCTGCGCTTATTGAATGAAATGCACCGCTACTCTCCGAACTCAAGCTCTGATATCCTGTTGAGATATTAGGCTCGGCGGGGGCGGATTTCATAACGTGGTTATTGTTAGTCACAAGTTGATGGTGATGCGTGGGCGATGTTGGCGTTGCAGTACTGGATGAAGTACCAGATGAAGGGTTAGTTGCATTCGAAATCCTCCTAGTCGAAGCTGACCGTGGAGGTGGCAGTGGTTTGGCTCGTTTACCCTTTTTACCCGAGTTGGGCGTAGGTGGGGCGGTTAACTTTTTTGGTAGTTTTTGTGATGTAGGCGGAGTTGCCAGAACGAAATTATTTCTTTCAATTTGCTCTTGAACCGATAATGTCTTCACTAAAAAAATAATTTACAATAAGTTGGTTGAAGGTTCGAGTCTTACTAACAAAAAAACTTTTTTTTCTACTCACGGGGATTATTTATTGGTTCCATGACATAAAATGTTTCACATTGTGATTGTGTTTCCCAGTGGAATGGATCAGAGAACTCGTCTTGGACCGATCCATCTGGACCGTGACGACCTTGACCAGTCTCAATCAGACGATGAGGAAAAGCGCCCTCTTGGAAAAATATTTTAGAAATTATTTCCGTGATGGCCCATCACTGATGGGTCAAGTCTAAAGGGTTTTAAGGGTCAAGTGCAAATTTAAGGGTAATCCAGTCCAAAGCCACTTTATTTTCGAAATCAATGTCGGAAAGATTCGGATCCGACATAGAACGACTCTGAAATAGAATGACGCCATCTTCAATCTATTCTGGGTCCATCTAGAAATTCATCGTTCAATTTCAGAGTCGTTATATGTCGGATCCGACCCTTTCCGAGACTGATTTCAAAACTAAAATGACTTGGGTCTGAACTACCCTTGACGGCGATGGGCGAAAGTGGGCAGTCCGAATGACTCAAAGACTTTGAATCAATGTGGACGGTCGACGAAAATGAACGAATCATATTTTAGCTTGAAAGGCCACCTTCTTTCATAAAAGTCAATTTTAGACCTGAAAACACTAAAAAACAATTCAAACCTAAAATTCCTTTCTTTGCATTGTCTGTTGCATATCGTTTTCGAATTTCTTTTGGAACAAAATGCGCATCGACCAATTTATCTTGTTCTTTTTGACTCAACGAATTCCAAACCTGTGATGACTTCTTTACTGACTCAATCTCCGATAAAATGCTTTTTTGAAATGATGAAAGTTCGTAAATACGAAAACTATAAAAATTCAATAAAAAATCGAAATAATAAAGAAGATCATAAATTCCTTTGGGATAGAGGATCTAGAATCAAAAAATACTCTTCTAGTTTCGCATCCAACTCCTCTTGGCTAACTGGCATTCTAAAAAATGTCCGTTGAAAATTGCCGATGTCGGGAGAAATGGCCGAAACCGGAAATGGGCAGTTAGTATAGGTTTTAATATGGGCTTTTCTGGTAAGTAAAGATCAGTTTTCTGGTTAAATGAATTCACATAAGTCATACTAAATGACTCATATTGTCTTCGATGACATCATTCGTCAATTAATCAATCCCAATCTTCGTCAAGGTTAAATTCAAGTTTCTTTTCTGTCTCGATTCCTTTTCGTTTCATTATACCTTCGATAGCTTCCCACATTCTTAAATATTCGTTCTTATAAGCAGATATGGTTTCTTCGTGTTTCATGATAAGCACATTTTCATAATTTCCAATAATGGCCTTTAATGATAAAAATATTACTTGAGTTCTCGAAAATTTAGACTTTCGGTGCATCGGAATATTCGTATAATCATCGTTTTCATCATTCCTGACGTGTCCAATTGAGCGAACCTGTGATCAAAATTTTGTGATCAATAATGGCGAATTTGTGATGAAATAGACCAGTTGTGTGATCGTGAATGACTTTCACCCCGGCCTGAGCCAACATTGGAACTTTTGACCCAGTAACGAACATGTATTCAGAATCAACAATAAGTCTTATGTTAACACCGCATTCTAATTTCAATAGTAATGCCTCTTTTTTGGATAGATTAAATATCATGACAATATCTCTGATTTTCTCCCTTGGTTGATTTTTTAGAGGGAAGATTGACCGTCCACGAGTTCGGCTGCGAGAGAAAATCAGAATGTGACGGGAGTTTTTTGAAACTGTAGAACCCTACAGAAAATATATATATTCATAAGGACATCATTAGGCTGTGATAAAAATCATAAGGGTGTGATATCCTTGTAATAAGGATGGGTTCCTCATTTATCCACTCTCCTGAGAGTTCTTCTGACGTGATTTCAAATAGAGCCAAATCGATACTTTTTCTTGCATTCAAAATTGTATTCACCAGCTGAAATAACCGACTTAAGAAATTTGTATTTTCTGACATAAAATTAAGGTATTTTTAAAGTGGTCGTACTCTAGTTAGTGGGGCATTTTTACGATGGGAATAATTGCAATTATCGCCATTACATCTTCCAAATAAATAGTTTCTCTTTCAAGTTTTTCAATTTAAATTCTCGGATTCGTCCGATAGAGCCCGACGGACAGAGCAGGCAAGGTTGAAATAATTCCTGCATACGATTGCGTCATCGGGACAGAATAAGACAGAAACATCTATATCATCACCTCTTTTTCTTTTTCTTCATTTCGGGTCTACACAACACAGTTTTTAACATCCATTCGTGTCATACATGTTCCAGACGGAAAACTGTCCCAAAAAATTGACAAAATTGAAATGAATTTTGAAAAAATTAAAAACAAAAAGTTGTGGGGACCCTACCTATATTCTAATAGTTTCACTTTATCTGAAAGTCTCACTTTTGGCTAAAAGAAACGTACCAGGTACAAAATAAGTGCCAGGTACCCTTAACCCAAAAATAAAGATCTCAACCTATTTCCAACAAAGATACACAGGATCTGTGCCCAAAGGGATGAAGATGATTCCCATGCCCTTAGACATTAAAGGTTTGGTTGAGCATATGTTGAACATGACATGACCTTTAATGACCCCCAATTATCCTCATTAATTAGTAACTTTTATAGGTCAAACCGGAAAACCTCGGTTCTTTTAGCCTTTCCTTTTAATTTTTCGGCGATAATAATCACATAAAATAATTGTTCCGACTGTAGTCAAGGATAATCCACCAATCAGAAATCCCGATTTCATTCTTAAAATTTTCTCTATTTCTCCATTTTATCGATTTCCAATTTACGTTTTTTCTCTGTTGCCATTTTGCCAAAATATGAGTTTTTTGTCATTTTTTAAAATACAGTTCAAATAATTTTCCCATTTTCTCTTTTCAAGTTTTAGTTTCCCTGGCTACTAAAAAAATCTAAAAAAAAGACATGAGTCATACCATTCTCATCGTCTGCCAGGCTTTCCATATGTTAAAAAATTAAAAATTCATTAAATTCTCAAAATCGTTAATTTTTATGAAGTTATTTATATAAAACCTTATGGTGCTTCGTAACCTTGCGCTTCTCGTAAAACTCAGAGACAGATTAAAAATGAGTGGCTCTGATTCTGAGTAAGATCGAACCAGAAAAGGGAAAAAGAAGAAATTTAAATGACCAATCAGATGGCATCATTTACCCATTAGGAAAATCGCGCGTTGTTTGAATCTTTCAGATTCAGAAACTGAAAAATAATGAAGATTGAGTTTCACAGAAATGACAAAAAATGATTTTTTGTTAAAATAATATTATTAAAATATATTTCAGAGAAAATCGAATCGAACAGGTAAGAACAAAACAAAATCGAGATGAATTCAATCGACGAAAATGATCGTGCCATCCAGGAATGATTTCGAGAATTTTTAACGGCTTTTCGATTGAAAATATCATATGTTACATATAATAATTTTCATATTTTTTTTTCGAAATTGAATGAAGATGATGGCTCGCTTGAAAAATGAACGAGATGAACTGAGGTGGGTTCACACAAGTTTTACAAAATGACGTCATATGACGTAATTATGATGTCATCATGACGTTATATCTGAACCTAAATAAGGCGAAAGGAGCAAATTAACAAGCAAGAAAAAGAAGCTGGTGTAAAATATGTCAAAACACTTGTTGAAAAACATAATTCACAAAAGGTTGGATCCAAATGATTTACTCATTTCTGATTGGTTTAAAAATTGATTGGTCAAGAAAAGATAATTTTGATCCGACATTTAGTTACAATTGGAAGCAAAAATAAAAACGCTTGAAGATGCATTTGATCGTGATAAGGAGAACAGACAAGATTATTTGGAGATTCAGCACAGACGAAAATTGAAAATCAAGGATCAGGAAATTAATTCGCTGAAAGAAGAGCTAAAGACCAATAAGGAACAGATTTGATTCAACAAGCCTCTGTGATTGGTTGACACATTGTATTGCTTTATAAATGGCTCAGAGCGCTTTTAGCTTGTTAGCACCAATTTGAAACACCGTCCTAGTTTTAAAAGTGACAAATCTGACAAAAAGAATGTTGTTAATGAAATCAAAACGAATGTAGGAACACTCGAAAACAGATTGAATCGTGTCGAAACAGAACGGAATGAACTTCGTTCCTCAACAAGAAAGCTACAAGAGGAAAATAAAAGCTTGAAGTCCGCCAAGGCATCACTTTTAGCAAAAAACCAAGACTTTGATATCGAAGTTCAAGAACTATCTCAGGCTGGTTTTCAAATAAATGCTTAAGCTAGGCTCAGATAGCCTTCTGATTGGTTGATTTCGCAGCTAATAAGAACAACAAAATCAATTTGAAACCCATGAAAGCTGAAAAATCAAAAACATGCCTTGGAAAGTGACCAGCGTAAAATGAATCAAGAAAATAATCTATTGAAAACTCAAATTGATCAAATGAGACAATCTTTTGATGATCATTTAGGACCGTTTTTTAAGTTTTAAGGGCTTGATTTTCATACAGTGTTACTCATGCAGGATTATACTGGGATTATATTGGGTATTTATCTCAGTCAGCATATAGAACTACCCTTAAAAAGTTACATCACTGTCGTGATATAGTTGAAATACAGTCGTTGTCTTACGTTGTGATCTTTAAGTTAGTGATACGATCGCGATCTGTTTTGAAAACGTCTTATAAAACCGGTTTCAGCTAAACAACAAGAAAAACAAACTCTTCTTGAGACGGAACAAATTTCTTCTTATCAAAGACAAATTGACCAATACCGAAGCGACAATTTGACTTTGACTTCTGAATTGGAAACATATCGAAGACAGAATTCAGAAGAATCTTCGGCAGCATCAATCTTGAGACAGAAGGTATCTTCACTCGAAAAGCAGGTCGAACATTATCGAAGCCAAGACGAAACAAATCGGGAAAAACTTCAAAAATCTGAAATGGCCCTTCAACAAGAAAAAACTGCATTTTCCGCTCGTGAAAATCAGGAAGGGTTCCTATTGGTCGATATTTCTTTCTTCATAATTGAACCAATCAGAACCCGTTCACAGCTACAATCAGATTTGGAAGTGATCAGAATGAAATCTGAAAAAGGACAATCCGAATTTTCATCGGTGCGATCGCAACTCAATCAGCAAGCAGCACTAATCAAGCAGCTGGAGAGTGAACTCAAACTCACAAAGTCACAACTGGAAAATTGCGACATCGAAATGATAGAGTTGCAACGCGAAAATCAGGAGCTCAGAAGTCAAGCCAGTTTTACCAAGGCCCGTTTTCTGATTCATTTTTTGGAACTCTCTCGATTGGTTGGTGAATTGACCAATTCGAAAGCTTCAACTTAAACAGTCCTGAAAACCTTTGAAAGGAGGAAAGTCAAATTAAGTCCAGTCAATTGCAAAATAGAATGACCCAGATCGAATCGTATTCTAGAACATTCGAAGCTGAGAATCGAAGACTTGAAGGACAGCTGGAGCAAGCAAACAAAGATCTTCAGGATGTTGAAATTGAAGTCGAGAAACTTCAAGCCGAAGCTAAACTTCAGGAAGAAAATCATCGTGAAGTCATCCAAATAGAGTCAGAAGAAAAAATCACTCTGAAGACTACTATTCAAGATCTGGCCAACGAATGTGATGCACTTAGAAGCGAAAATGTCAGAATGAAATCAACTAATCAAAAGCTGGAATCTGAAATTGAGTTATTCTCATTGGAGCAGCGAGGGAAATCAACTGAAATTCAAAATACCAAAGAGATTCTAACCAAGGATTGTTTTCAACCAATCTAGCTCTTCATTCTTTAAAAAATGGCTTCAGATTGGTTGAAAACTGGTCAAAGATTGAATCTGAGAGGGATGAGTTGGTTCAATTGAAGGAACGAGCCGAAAATGAAAATATCAATTTGAAAAAAGACTTCGAAAATCTCGAAAAAGAATTTTTCGAAATTCAAAATATTTTTGAAAGTCAAAAGGCTGAGCAAGATGATGATAAAAAGCAATTCGATGACGAAATATCACAGGCTGGTTTTTACGCACTCTCATTGGCCCTCTCATTTTTTGATTCCAGCCCCTGATTGGCTGAGATGGCATCATTGAAAAACCTTAATCAGCTGCTTGCGGAGAACCAACAGTTGAAGGCTGTCAATGAACAGCTGGACGAGTTGCTTGCAAGTCATGAAGATAAATTGCAAAAACAAGCAGCTGATTTAGAAGACATTGCTGCTGAGAATGATGCCAACTTTGACGAAATGAAGAAACAACAAACTGAAGTCGAGAAAGACAAAAGATCCCTCGAGAGAGTCGTTCACGAACTTGAAGATCGAATTGAAGAACTTGAAGCCAATCTTCAGCACACCGAGGAACAGCTTGGAACAAAAGAAAAAGAGGTTGAAGAAATTGGATCAGACCTTGTGAAGGCGAAATCGAAGAATACTGAACTTGAAGCTCGAATCAATGTCGATTTAGGTTCTCACGAAGAAATGGCAAATAGAATTCATTTACTTGAAGAAGAACTAGATAGAATTGAAGATGCCAAAGAAGATGAAGTTCGCGTGGTTGAATCCCGTCAAAAGGCAGCCCACGCAAAGACGGAAGATCTGGAAGATGAAGTCCGAGAGTTAAAACGTGATCTCGAAAGAGTCGAACAGGAAAAACGAGATTCAGAATATCAGATGGATAAAATAAGCTCAAACTTGGAAAAGAAATACGCTTCAGGAACGGATTTTGACTACAAGGTGCCGCCATAAAGGAGGCTGAGGTAACATGTCACATGTGACTAATCCCGTCTCAAGCTAAACGAGCGAATATTGAGCTAGAACGTGAAAATGAAGGATTAGAAAAGAAAGTTAACAGTTTGGTAAAGACACTTCGTCAAGATCAAAATGCGAAACTGGCTGATTTTGAAGAAATGGAAAAATATCGAGTCGGATTCGAAAAAACTTCAGGTCTCATTGAAGCCGAACGAGAACGAAATAACCAGGCGCGTTTTCATTCCACCTCCACGGTGTTGCCCGACGGTCGTTTCTCCAGCCAGACCTTATATACCGCCTACACAGTGTAGTCTGTCTGTCACCCACCCACACATTGAACCCACGATCTATATAAAAATGAAAACCTTTGAAGCTTAAACATGAGAATAAAGAACTTGCTCTTTCTGAAACTCGGCTTCGAACTCAAATGTTTCAACTTCAAAAAATCAATGATCTTCTTCAGCAACAGAATGAAGAATTAACACCGAAGGACAAAAAGAAGAAAATGAAAGATAAGAAGGAAAGTCCAAAACTCTTCATCCCGCCACCAATGTACAAAGAACTCGAAAAACAAATCGAGGTTCTCAGGTTGGTATTCATGATGTCGATTCTTGATAAGTTTAAAAATGCTTCAATTTGATTGGTAGCTTGAAAACCTATAAAAGAAAAGAAAATGCTTCGTATAGAGCCAAACTGTTTGGCTCAAATACCGATTTGGACAAAATCGGACAAGAACCAACCCCAATTAAACCAAAGCGCAACCCAATTCGTAGAACACTTGAATTAGGACGTAAGTCAATCAGCTTCGAGAAAACTTTGAGTACACCAACGCAAAATCCTCAACCTACGCGCAGCCGAGAAATTTCTGCCGATTCAAATACTGCTATTGTACCTTCAATTTGTTTCGCTAGTTCAATGCCAATTTATATCGGCGATCAAATTATTGAAAGAAATGGGGCGAAATGTCATCAACGATTCATCGATGATTTCAATAGAATTAAAACGAAAGGAGCCAAGGTAAGAACATCCCTTGGTTAAAAATCCTGGAAAACTCATCCCTTTTTTTGAAATTTCAAAACGGATCGCGGGTCGTGTGAATAAGACTGTTATCTTTTTTGTTTAGAAAAACGAAAAAATTTCTGGACCTTTGAAATTACTCTGTAATGGAAAATGGAAAGACGCTGAAGTTGCCATCCGTAACAATGTTATTATCGCACGTGTCAAGTCAAGTGGCCATGAAGAAAAACTTGACCTTGAACTGAATCTTGCCATTCATGGAGCAGTCTGTTTCGAACATGTCAATTTTATGGCAGAGGTCGATCATGAGTTATGTTTTGCTTTGGAAGACATTGATAATACGGAATTCACTTATTTTTGTGCCAAAGATTTAGGAATGTGGTTCTCATTGGCCAAGCTGTCAGTGATTCTGATTAGTCCGAGGATGATCTAATGAGAATTCGCCATAAAGTTGATAAACAAAAATGGTATTACAACATTGATTTGCTTTTGAAACGACCAAAATTACCTTTGAATGACAAAACACTTTTCAGGTAATTTCAAATCGACTTCCGGTTATTTATTTCCTGTTTTTAACGAGTCAGGCTTGACCATAAAAGTCATCAGAGGAGAATGATGGTTCGAGGGAAAATGTTGGTTCTCGTTTTTCCAAAACGTTGAAATTGAATCCTCCATCGTGTCCTCCCATAGGTTCATATAATTTTTCCATCGCTTTCATGGCCAACAAAGCGTTAAGAAAATTGGGTTGGACCAAATCCTAAAATAAAGTTTGAGAAGGAATTCGAAACAGGGGATGTTATACTTCCGATCTCTTCGTTAGCCAAGTTTGCGCAGAGTTGGCGTTAATAGCAATAACCAGGAATGAGACTTTCGAGCAAGGTTGCACTGAGCAGTTCATTTTCCCCGCGAAGAGTCCGCACTTATAACGGCAACATATTTTGTACTCGGAGATACGAATAAGTATATGAAAAAACTGTGGAAAAAAATTTGAAATGATAATGCCAAGTCCATCCCTGCTATGGTGAAAACAAACATTTTTTTTAATTTTTTAGAATCTGGTCTAAAATGTGGTCGATTTTATCTGGGTCGAACTCTTTATAAATGCAAGATATTCACTTTAAAAAGACCCGCAATATCCCGTTTGTCATTTTAAATTCAGTATCTTGATAAGAATAAATATTCTATAGAATTGCATTATCTTAGTTAGTTTTATAAAAATGATATACCGTTAATGAGGGTATGCTTCATAAGATATGGACCATATCATATGGGTTTCATCTGAGTTCAAATGAGTGTTATGCTATCAGATGCGACTTTTCTAGGCTGATGAGTTCAGTGATGAGATCAGTGATGAGATCAGTGATGAGATCAGTGATGAGATCACTGATGAGATCAGTGATGACTTGTTATCATCTGAACTCGCAAATTCAGCAGATTCGAATTTATACAAAACTATAATTGTGCCAAAGACTATAAAAGTACGCAACTATTATTTCAGTGTTGAAAAACTTCACGATTTCAATGCAAACTCATCTGGTTCTTTTCCCAACATTCTCTCATCGGCAAAAATTGGAGAATTATATCTTCTCGGGACAAGTGATGCTTTACTCTTGCTCACGCCTAGTGGCGACATTAAAACGCTCTGGCAAGACTGCCCCGTCTACAAGATTGTGTCGAATGAGCATTTCGTATTTTTTATTCGTGGCGTTGAACGAGAATTTGGGTTCATGAGAATTGAATCGATCCGGAAAAATTTTGCAAAAATTAATAAGGGCACAGCGCTTTTCAATCCTTTAGGTCCGGTTTCAAAAATGTCCCAATCTGTGACATTGATTCAATTTAATCACTTTACTGCGTGT
Organism: Oikopleura longicauda; assembly: GCA_004367895.1. NCBI lineage: Eukaryota > Metazoa > Chordata > Appendicularia > Copelata > Oikopleuridae > Oikopleura > Oikopleura longicauda. The sequence continues at coordinate 22,647 of SCLD01113959.1, forward strand.
TTAAGTTGATTATCATTTTGCCAATATTTTCAGTTTTTGAAATCTTGAAAAAGTAAGCCGAAATTGTCACACATTTGCCATAGGCAAATTCCAGGGCAAATATGGTGTCGCTGTTGGTGTCGATAAACAAGTCAAAGTCTTTGTTTTCACTCATCACGAAGAAGCTGAACCATTGGACACAATTGAACTTGACGAAATCCCAAGTTCACTTCTTTTTACTTCGACATCAGTCATTTGTGGAACTGATCCGATTCTCGAAATCGATTTACAGACGGGTCAAGTCGAATCATATCTAGGACCAGAAGAATTGGCAAAAATTTACAAAGAAAAACCAATTGAAATATTTAGAATCTATTCAAATGGACATGAAAGGGTTCTAGTTTGTGCGACACATGGTGGTTTCATAGGAAAGAGATAGAATTTAAAAGTCAAAAAAGTATATTTTTTGGCTAAAAATCGATCATTTTTGTGATAAAAAATGAACCACTTTCGAGGAAAATCGTTTCAAAATTATCAATTTTCGATATAAAAAAACTTTTCCTTTCGGATCAAAAATTTAAACTTATAACACATTATATACAATCGAACAATAATGGGAATAAAGAGAATTAATATCAGGACTTGCTCACATAAGAGAGAAAGAGGCGGACAACTCTCCGAATATACAATATAGAGGGCGCCATTCAGCTAATCCTGATATTAATTAACTCTATGATTTTTATAATTCTCGATTGAAAACGATTATTTTAGCTCTTAAAGTCAATAATGGTGGTCGCATTGTGCAGACATTCCAGTGGAATTCTATTCCACTTTCATTTAAATTCGCTGGAGATTTTCTTTTCATTTCACATTTCTACAATTTAGAAATTATCAAAATCGGCGTCAATCAGGAATCGGTCAAAAATCTACAGAATCCGTCCAACATTTCGTCCGCCCATCCGGTCTGAGGGTAAATAGGGCCATATTTGACCGTACAAAGACTTCATTGCCTATCCCGTTGGCGTCTTATCGCCCACGCTTTATTGGAACCAGTGATGATCATGTGATTATCTATTCGAGGCCATTTGGAAGTAACAAGACTCAAAGTTCAATAAAACTGTTAACCGGTTCAAATCGGATTGAACTTGATGAATCACTCTCTTCCGGTCCCGGAAGTTTCGAACCACTTTACAAGTCACCATTTAACAAAAGGTAAACGCCTTCATTTTCAAACCATGCAATTTCTAGAATTTACATTTTAGCAGTAATAAATTCAAAAAGCCGATTTCTGATTGGTCAGGCGAGGAGGAATATAATTCGTTGCCTTTCAAATATTCCTCGATAGGCGCCTCTCGAAATTACTCCAAGTGAGTCACATGACCGGGAATCGAACCGGAAGTAATTAATTTTCCCACATCCTTTCGTGGTTGATTATTTAAAGGGCCAGAATATTTCAACATTTCGCCTAGTTGTCGATTCAACGAAAATGTTGAAAGTTCTCGCTGACCTTCTTCCTTTAATTTTCAAATCTATATTTTTCTAGTTCAGGACGAGCTTCTCCGATTAAATTCTCCCATATAATTTCAAGAAAGTGAGTGTACAAGAGAAATCACTTGTATACTAAATCCTAAATTCACAATGGTATTCCAGAGTCTGGAATTTCCAGACTTCTGAAAAACGCTTTATGACATTACGCAATAAGGATGATTTTTTTCAGAAATGACAATCAGAAAATTAAACAGCTAAATTGTGATGCTCGCCAGTTTTCTAGTCAGTTTTCTGCGAACATGACTATATTTTCTGTCAACTAACAAACAAAACAAAAAATTTTGAAACCCCTCGATTCTGGATAAAAAGCCGCTATATGGCTCCAGTGACACCGTTTAACAAACTTTTTAGAACATCTGGACCGAGCAGCCTCTCGACAACATCATCAACAACCACTTCTGACTATTAAAAATTGAACTTATGAATTAATTCATATTAATAATTTCCAAATCACCATCGCTATATCAAAAAATATCATATGGCGACTCAAAAATGGTCTTTAAGTTTTCTGTCATGTATTCCTTCATACATTCCCCTTTCAGTTTCCTGCCTTTGTATGTTCCCGCTACCTTCACGCTTGTAAATAGAAAAATAAAGTTTTATAGGCCCTCACCGTGAGGGTGAATCTAGGCGAATATCGACTAATTATAACTTATAATGGTGAGAATGAATCTCGCGTTAGAGAGAATTTCCAGTTGAAGTGAAATCAGGGTGAGGATAAAGCACCGGTTCAGATGAAAGATGAGTTCTGAGTTGGAGTGAAATAAGATTAAGGATTAAGCTAAGGTTACAGTGTGAGTATTAGAATGAATTTCGTGTTTGGGTAAAATTTCAATAATTCAACAATTTTTTTTAGCTTTCAAAATAACTGATAGGTCACCTTTGCTGAAAGCTCGCCAACCATCTGGTCGTTTTTATAAGCACGAGACGTTATTGTTTTTATCGATTATGAGTTTATTTTGGTACAGGAGATATGCCGAGTTTATATTGATCCGTGATATTTATCCCAAGGGCAGATTCGTTCTTTTGAATATCTTGGTAGCTCAACTTTTTTAGGATTCGATGGACTTCCCTTGACAGATTGAAGTGATGAGTCATTCTTTGGGAAGAGAATATCGACAACCTCATTGGCTGATTGTGGACTAGCTTTCTGATTGGTCATTGGTTGAACGGATGGACCAGTTATTGTTTCCGGTTTGAACGAAGGTTTATTTGGTAAAATAGAATGACCAGGATAAGTCTGGTTTTCCATTCTAGGAGTCCCATCTGTAAATTCAGGTGGACCAGCTAAAAATAGTTGGTTAGGATGAGTTTTGGGGTTGGATTGAGCTGAGTTTGGTTTGGCTCGCAAATTTCGACTCGAAAACTCACTTTGAATCCAGTGATGATCTTTCATTTTTGTATCAAATCGATCATTTAGCATCAGAGTTCGTTTAAAATTCGGTTTTCCGGTTGGTTGCCCAAATTTTTTGAAAAAATCAAAACTCGAATTTTGCGCAGCATCACCACCTGGTGGTCCCAATGAGTCATACTTTTCTGGATTAACAGGTGGGCGATCATCTTGTCGTGCTCGTGCTCGAAATATTTCATATGGATATCGAACTGGATATTGTTGATTCGGATAGTTTGTTCGTTCTTTTAACTCCATTTCTTTTGTTCGCTTTGTGTTAACACCTGGTGCTCCACCACCTTAAAAAACGTGATTATTACGTAACGATTACGCAAGTTGAAAATGTACCTGGCTTTCCCCATGGGTTGTACCTAACGGCATTTTTGGCATATTCCTGCTCAACCGAATCTAAAAAAGATTTTTAATTTTTGGAAGTAGATCGAAATCAATGACGTAATAATTACGTATGTCGTTTTACCTATAATTTTACTTTTTTCTTTTTTGTATTGGCGGTCGGCGTGAAGGTAATTCAATTGCTCGTCACGAAATCTCTGAAATACATAGATTGGTGAAGTTGCGCAGGTGAAACTTTTAATCCCAAAAAGTCATATTGCGTGGGCGTTACCTGTTCCTTCAATATAATGTCACTCGTTTTTCGTCTAATATCATTTGTTCTTCTCCTAAAATGATATCATAGGATGTGCGACATTAGATTGTGTCAATTAGAGTGTTTATCTAATGCCATGGACACTGAAAACTGACAAAAATGAGCAAAATTATAATTTCAAACCTATAATCATTTCTTTCGTCTTCTCTTATGTTTTCTCCTCGGTAGACTTTTAAAGTTCGCTACGAAGCTAAAGTCATTAGTATGAGCCATCGAATATGACTCACCAAGTTGGAACAGATCGAAAAAATGATATAATAAGAACTGTTCCTAATTCAAAATCTGATTTTCTTGTAGACTGAATCGGTTTAACCGGTTTGGAGTGGATCTAAAAAAGTAACCAATCAGATCTGCTCCGGAATTTTCAACGAGAAGGTAACTTACCAGAGTATTAACTTTTTTTCGTGCTTCGTAAATTGTTGAATATCCTTCGCGACCAGTAAGAGGATCGCGACCGCGACGAAAGTCCGGATCGCGCAAAAACCCACGAATTGGGCGTGGCTCCGTATCACGCTTTGCGCTGAAAAAATAATAATAATAATTTCAACAAATTTTTGTGAAACGGATGCATGCAAACACAAAGGGCAACAACAAACCTCTCGGGGTCTCTCCAGACTTCTTTCCAAACACCTTCCATACCCTCCTTCATCGGCGACGTCATCAGGGGGTTTTTATCAAAAAATTCAAACTGATATTTTTTTCCATTTTCGAAACAATTTTTCAGACATTCTAGAAAAATTTCAGAATTTCTACTAAATGGCAACAAAGAATGTGTTCAACCGTAAATTCTGCGGTATTAATCAGACAAAATTACGTAATTGCATTATTTATATAGGGGATGACATTAGAATTGAACCCCGCGGGTGCACCTGGTCTACACGACTAGAGACTGCAGAACTTGCACACATAAGAGTGGTCATAATGGATAACTTATGCTGTAGTTCCTGGGTTATTAAATATAATTACAAATTTCATCTTCACTTTTTCAGAAGCTGATGTCATTCATACAATGTCGAAAGCAATTTTAATTTATTAGTATTTAAATTATAAGAAAGTTAACTTTGATAAATAGGTTATTAAGTCGACTCGAGATGTCAGGATTTCCAGTTATTCAGCTTTGTTGAATTCGTAACTGGTCTCAGGTGTTTCACATATGTATGCTTGACCACGAGCTGAAGGTTGCTGAAATCCAAGATTGGACTCATCTAGGCCAGCAAAGAATTCATCTTCGATACTGCTGATGTCGAGGTTTCCAACGTCAACATTCTCGACACTAAATGCCTCTCCCTCTTGACCGTTACCCTTGTTTACCATCCAAGAGATTGCCGGATTTTCTGCTTCTTCCTCGCCTAAAGAAATGTATGAATGAGTCACAGATGACCGAGATAACCACAAATATGCTTACCCTGGACAACTGGTGAAGATGTCAGACCATATTCTAGAAGACGTCTTCGAAGATATTCATTTCTTCCGGTTTCGAATTCGTTGGCATCAGAATACTCCTCGCTTGATGTCTCACTTGAAGAGCTTTCTTCTGATGATGAAGAGCTCGTATAAGAAGAATCTGAGGACGAAGATCTTGAAGAGGACGAGCTCAGCGATTCTGAGCCAGAAGTCGATGATTCATACTCGCCCGAGCTTCTTGTAGAATCAGAATATTCTACCGATGATGTCGACGGACATTCATCTTCGCTTGAGCTGCTCGTTTGTGTTGATGCTTCACTTGGCATACTCTAAGATGAAATTTTTACCAGTTTATTATGCTATACTTTGACAACCAATTTTTTTTTATCTCAGAATTTTATCGCCGATCAGATACAGTATCGGTCCTTACCGTTAAAGCTCTTTTTGGAAACTAAATTTGAACCAAAATCAATTTGAAATCAAAACTTTCGATTATAATTGAAACATTTATTTTCTTCGATTGGTCAATTTAAAAAAAAACGGTTGAGCAATTCCTCAACCAATCTGGACGATTGTTTCTTATTTTGGTCCAGAAATATTTTAACTCCCCAGGCACAATTGTCCATTCAGTGGACAATTCGTATTTTGATGCGAGAGAAAGTACTTTTAACAGAGTCTGATATGGAAGGAAAGCAAAATGTTAGTGTACAATTTTATCAGCTTTGATGTGATGAAAACTTATTCATTCTTATCAAGTGTTATCAGTTTATTAATAATCGAAAACTA
>SCLD01114070.1:0-28405 GCA_004367895.1 Oikopleura longicauda
AATTGCATGCCTTTGACAAGCAGTTAGATTTACAGCAGTTATCAGCTGAGCAAACTATCCTGGCAAACTATTCTTAACATATGATTTCAAACTAACTGATATTTGAATTCAACTAATCATGCGTAAATAAGAATGTTCGGCAATATGAGTTCGGTAATATTTTGTTTCTCTGGAAGCTTTTATGTTAGCGAACTTACTGCTAGTCAGTGACAATTACTGACAGTGCTATCAAACAGACCCGTAGAGTTGATTAAAAGTTGCTTAACTTTGACAAACTGTATTTTACCGGCGGTATACCTCAATCTTAAAGGATTAAATGTCTTCTGGAACGTCAATTATGGTTTCGTAATCCGAGAGTCATTCGTGTTCATTCTCGAATTGTTACTTGTAGGCACAATTAGTAATTTTATATCATTTTAATAATTATCTTAAATCCTTATGTTCTGTAAAATAACCAAGAAACTATATAAGTTATAATATAATCTAATATAACTGTATTTTATCAATATGATTGATGACATAACGATGGCATAAAAATATAATTTTCTATTATATATAATATTATTTTACTACAAGACAGAAAAACCTACCAACAAAAAATTCAGTATATATAAACTTACATAATCTTAAATGGGTTCATTCAAAGGATCTCATGATAGGACAAAACTTAACCGGTAAGTCATTTGCATTTAGTGGCCCAGAATTTTACCAGCTAGCAGACGTAAGGATATCATAAAATGATGTAATAAATATTACATAAATGAGTCTAAGTGGGTTGTTAGGCAATAAGGACTAACGGAACATGGTTCCATATTTCCGAATCACTGGAAACAACTTCGAAAAAATTTTTTCCGCACGGTAAAATACCGCGTCTGATTCAATATTTTTGCGGTTATCGTGAAATTTTTGGTCAGAAAATTTTGCGAACCACGTGACCTTACGATCAATGGATAGTTTAACCTATCTTCGAGGGTCATCAATCAGGGGTCCTCAATCTTTTTTAATTGACCAATAACTTGACCAAAATCTTAAAGGAGTCTCGTGTATCGATTTGAGTTTGAATTTTGACTCAAATCAATTTATTTGAGCTTGTTAAAAAATAGACACAAAAAGAACCTAATTCTTGAGACTGATTTGCATTCCAACAAAATGCAAAAACACATTACGTAACCGCATTGACGTCAAAAAATCTGTATTCTGTGAGAGTGCACCCAGTGAAAAACCTACATAATGTACTAGGGTATTGATATCTGGGTTCATTTCTACTCAAGGATGAGTTCAATACGATTTTATCTTCGAAAATGTTCTATCGTAAAGTGGGATGCGTCTTCGCCATGATCACTTTATTAGGCATCATTTTCGATTTACATAATAAGTTTCGTATAATTAATTTCATTTGGATTTTTTTTGTTAACCTGTCATTAATTGGATATTTTCAATTGGTCGATTTGGTGCACTCGAAATTGATGATTAGGGTCCATTCGGGGTCAGGTGATGTCTTGAAAGTGCACAAGAGGTTGAAACAATTTCCAGAATTTTTGAAACTGACTTTTCGACATTTAGTCGACTAGAAGTCTGAGTAAGTGGAATACTAAAAAATAATACTAAAGGGAATTTAGGGAGAAATTCACTGTATATTTTATATAAAAGAGGCCGCCGGGCATGAGGAGAGAGCATGTTGAAGCCGTGATGATGAAACCATACTAGGTTTACCTACGATTTTATTTCTGTTGACCTCATTTAATCGAGTTCAAAATACTATTTTCGCTGAAACTACAATGCTGAAATTTTTGCTGATTTCTGCCGAATTTCGTTTGCAAATGTAAAAATTTCACTTGGACCAAACTGATTATATAAATTCCATTGACAAAGTCCATTGACAAAGTAAGTAAGTTAATACTGATAACTGGGTCAAAATGGACCAATCAAAGACTTGGATTCAAGGTTACAGATTCTACACACCCATGACAAGAAATAAATCAATTTACTACGTTTGTTAATCATTAGTAATGATTCATTACTATGTTTTTGCTGGAGAACGGACGAGCCAAAACTTCCGTCAAGAACCAAAACTGACCGCCCGGACAGTTTGTCGGTACACCAAAAACGTCGGACGTCTCGTAACGTTGTTTTGAAAGACATCTGAGCTGTCTTCGAATTTTGTATGAATTTATCATTCAATCTGCTTCAATGCACCGACGTCAGTTTTAACCGATTCTAGAAAATTATCTATTGAAAGCATGTGATCACATGGGATGGATGTCCTGTGATTCAAATTATTCAAAGTTTGGACGGACAACCAAAATAGATGAATAGAAAAAAGTTATTCCTTGCAAGAATCCCATGACCGCATTTGTATATGTATGGTCTCCAATACAATATATCCAGCATAATGCTAATTTACGGGTTAACAAAGGATATGTCATTGACACCCACCGCCGGATTGATACACAAATATGTTATTCTTCCTGCAGATATGTTGGTGGACTGAAAAGGGTAGTTCATCTAAGATGAATCATCTTGAACATTTTCTATACTTTCCTTAAAAGGAAGTTTTAAATTTTCCAAATTAGGAAATTCGCGTTGAATTAAAATTCGCTCAAGTGGTATAAAAAGATCAAAATATCATTGCTCCACCATTACTTGTGTCCTAGAGTCCAAGTTAGTTTATAATCTAAAAGCTTATAAGGTCACTTTACTAAGCGAGCTGATCCGGTAAGCCTGATCCCCTGCGTGACGAGCTGGTTCTCCAACCATAGGGCCCTATAGGATGTGATTTAGAGAAATGGGTACGTGATGAAGTCCCTTGAAGAATTTTCGGGGTATGGTCTCGGTTAGGACCCGTACCAGCAGATTAGGGGTCATTGGTTGGGTAGAATCGGCTCGTAACGTGACTGTAAAGTTGAGTCCTGCGAAACCATATCATCAATTGGTAAACAGTTATTCAAAATTAGTTTAGTGGTTGAAAGCGTAAAGACAAGTATAAATATAATAGACCATTATAGAGATGATATCCGAGTTTTTATACACTTTTTCAAAAAGACCTTTTGTATTTCAAAATCAAATATTATCAGTGAAACATTGAGTTTCAGAGTTACGAAAGAGAACAAATTTATTTGGTTTAGAGCATGAAGCTTTTTGTGATTTTTATCTGGCTTGAGCTTCGAAATTGTCAGGAACGTTTTTCAATAATCAACTTTTACAATAGTAAGAAGACCATTCTACGATATCTTTACGCACTATTCAGAATAGTCTATTCAAATATGAAAAACTTTTGAGTTCCTCAGTCCATTCAAAATTGAAGATCAGCAATATGAATCAGTTCAACTCAACTTGAATCAAGGGACAATTGAAGGTCGCCGATTGGCAGATGTCGATATTTATCGTGGAATACCCTATGCAAATTACCCTTCTAGATTTGCTATGGCAGAACGCAGTGATTCCTGGGGAACTTTAAAAAATGCGAAAGAAGCTGGTCCGTCTTGTTACCAGCTTGGTTTCTCTGCTGAAGCTGAAACCAATCGTGAAATATCAGAGGATTGTTTGACGGTTGATATTTACATTCCCCGCGGGTCATCGGCGGACGATCAGAATTTAGGAATAATCGTCTGGCTTCATGGTGGCGGATATCAAACTGGTGATGCGAAATACTATTCGGGCATTGAGCAAGCTGTAAATTATGGAAATATTGTTGTTTTGGTACAGTATAGATTGGGAATATTTGGATTTTTCAATTATAAAGACATTAGCAGTGGCAAAACAACATACGGAAACTTTGCTCTTGGAGATATGGCCCTAGCTGTGAAATTTGTTTCAGAAAATTCGCAAAATCTAGGAGGTAATCCTTCAAAAATAATTCTGAATGGTCAGTCTGCAGGATCTGGTGCTGTTATGGCATTACTTCTTCATGATGAGACGGCTCGTCTTATTTCCGGTGCCTTCGCTCAAAGTGGTCCAACCATTGCAAACTTTGTCAATGGTGCTATGGACGAGACAGTTCCTAGGAGAATTTGCGCCGCAGTTCAGACATCAGGTTCATCATGTGACGCATCCGGGGATATTCAATCTGTGGTTGACAGTTTGAAAATAACACCACCTAGTGTACTTCTAGCAAATTCACTTGGCGAAAACTATTTCGAATTTACGTGGATTCCAGTTGCCGACGATGGAGTTTTTTACACGGAAAATGCCCTTCACAAATATCTCGATGGACGTGTCAATACTGGTTTTGAGGTAATCATTGCCGGGTAATGACTGTCAATATTTAGGCTCAATTCCGGAATTAAGACTTTTATGTTTGAGAATTTTTATGATTCAAAATCGATTTCCCACTAAATCGAACATTCTGAATCCGCTGGTTTCATACACATTTTGATCGAATTTTCTGGAACCTGAAGTATTTCACATCTATTTTAAACACTGAATATGTTCATAACAAAAATCGAAAAAATCCCGGAATTGAGCCTACCCATATTAGATTTTCGCTTGTAACCCGTTTTTAAAGCTCGTCATTGGTTTCAATTCTTATGAAGGTGGACTAATTGAAAGTATGTTTAACCCACCAGGTGTTGCCAAGCCTGATTTTCAAAACACTTATGATTTGATTGTTACCTTGTTTATGATCGAAAAAGGTTTGGAGATAACTAACAAAATCTTCAATACAAGCTACAACAACCAAACATATATGGAAAAACTCCGAGCGGAATGGACCGTATACGGTAATGATTACAACAATGATAAATTGCAGGTATTTTTTTGACTTACAACAATGATAAATTGCAGGTATTTTTTTGACTTACAAAAATGAAATCCGTGACTAAAAATTTCTTAGTTTGACGAATTTTTAACCACACAAATGCTTGGAGATGTCAACTATCGCTTGACATCAATTGTCGATGCAATGACTTATACAAAAGCCGGAGTCAAAACGTATCTTTACTATCAAGGTATACTGTATAGCGTATACTCACCCATTTTACTTTTAAGGATGTCGAGGTCGATTTGGCCACTGTCATGCAAAACCGACAATACTGAAATTCAAAGTTTGAATAACGTAAAGTGGTGTTCGTCGTGACTCTGTCCAAATCATCCGACAACAATAGTTAGAATAGAGCGCTCACGCCCACACTCGCTGGGACAGAGCCACCACAAACCCCACTTTATAATTTTACTATTCTCATTTTTTTTTTGATAAATGAAAATCGACCATGACAATCTTTAAATGATAACCTCTTAAAATTTTTATCCGAACTTAAATTAAGACATTGGAGAAAATTTTATGAAATACATTGCTCCTTCTAAATATGGTACACCTCATGGAGCAGAACTTATTTCTACTTTTGGAGCCTTTCGCAATAAAGAAAATGGGTCGCCAGCGCAGTGGGAAATTGAAATTGCTGAAATCTTTGGGTCAAAGATTAGTTCTTTAGCTAACAATGATCCCAGTATCTCAAAGTAAGTCTGTTTCCAAGTAAAATATTTTACCATGAAAAATAATAGGACCATTTGGCGCCCATTTTCCGATGATGAAGCATTTACAATTTTTCGAAATTCGGATACAGGGGCTGAAATGAAAATAGGTCAGGGGGTACAATCAGCACGAAATATCAAGTCTGAATATGCGGATCGATATTGGAAAGCGATGGCATCAGGCAATACGTTCTATCAGAACTTCTATGGTCTTGTCCTGATTTTAGTTCAGATTTTGTGCCTGTTTTACATGTAAAATCTATGGAATTAAAGTATTTTCAAATAGTAAATGTGTGTTTATTTCGTTGTGTCGACTTTCAAAGGAGTGTTATTTTAAAACGAGCATCGTTCAGAGCTCCCTGGACATCGCAACGATGGATATGATCGGATAAAGTTGACTGCGTATTTTGTCATGAACTGAGATTGATAACATTAACACCCTTTAAAATTTACCGAATTTTAAGCTCACCGATATAAAGATCATTGACATAGCAGAACCAAGAAACCATTTGATCAATGAAATACCAGCACCAGCACAAACACTTTCGTTATCAAACTCTTCGGAAAGTAAACAATTTGGTAAGGATGTAGCCAAAAAAACCTCACCAATCAAAAGTATAATAACGATTGCAAACACAATTACCCCACTTTTAGTCCAGAATCTACGTAAATCATGATTCATATTTTTTCGTGCACGGTCTTATCTTACCCTCCAACTTTTGATGTCTCTTTGGTGTATGCCGGTGGATCTCCCCATGTCCCTATAACAGGCTCGTCACTTAAAATACTTTTCTAAACTGTACCCATGTAAAACCCTAGCTATCCCGAGATACTTACACATTTCGCACCATGGTGAATCTCTCAAAATGAAATGTTTTTGTGATAATTCTCAAATGATGATCCGATCATCCCCCAGGACTATTCGACGAATCAAAATTGGAAAAATATTTTTTGATAAAAATGACGATCATGAGAGAACAGACTTTAATCATAAGTAGCCTGCGATCTTGCATGCATAAATAAGACTCTCAAGACGTATGTTGAATATTATTATATTGTGGTTTGCTACAGTAGCGCACCCTCGCGTGACCATAAAGGTGAAGTCCCTAGCTAGAGTAATCTACAACGTGAAGAGTATCTAGCACGTGGTCGAAGGTAAAAGTTTTTTGAACGAATGTTGAACGGAAGCAGCAAAAATAAATATCTGACAATTTCAATTTGAAACGAAAGATTTTTATGTTAGGAATCCTTTTTGAAAAACTCTTGAGCAGATTGTTGAAGAACAGCTGCAAGGACCGAGTCTTCATCATTTTCGCTAATCCAATCAGATAGAGCCCACTGATTTGATTCAACTGGTGTCATATTTTGTATACGGCTAAAAATGTTTAACATTGTTCACCAGACCATAAATGCTCCCTTACCTAGGTCCAGGTTCGACATCGGCTTTTCTGGGAGCAGCCGAATTGAATTGGGTCTTATTATCAGAATCATTGTTTTTATGGCTTTAATAAATTTCAATTATCTTAAGACTTAAGATGCGTTTGATAGAAACCTCAATTTCGATGGATTGGGAGGACTTCGTGGTGGTGTTCCTGGTGGTGTTGGTCTGCTCGTACCGGGTCTTGGGCTGGTTGAAGGACTGTTACGAATTCTGTTCAAGGAATTCAAGTTTTTCTGTTTTGATTTCTTAGTGCCATAAAAGTCTTGAAGCGAATCCCTTTTGAAAATTGATTAGAACAATTTAATTATAAATATTTTTACCTTGCAACTTGCGCCAAAAGTGCTTGATCTGTTGCTTGGTAATCGGTTAATCGAGCTTTATCAATCAGCATTTTCCGTTCAGTTTCATTCAATGATTCATCGATTGCTTTATTCATAAGATTTTCATCAGCCAAACCAGGATTCAGTTCAGCTAGACCTAATCCGATGCCAATTGTAGCCCTGTACGGATCCCGAACAGAATTATAATGGTTTCCATTGTGATATGATAATCGAATGGGGGCTTCTCTTGGAGTTGAGTCACAATCAAATGTTTTTCGTGGCAAATGACTATATTCGTAGATTTCAAATAATCGACAATACTGCTCAGACATTGCTAAAATATCGGTCAAACATGAGAACATTCTACACATGAATAACCTTGTATTTCTACATGATTTCCATGAGTATGAGGTTGTCTCTTCCTGGTGATATAACTTTTAAAATTCTCCGTCACGAAATGTTGAAAATAATCCGCATTCAATTCCATATAATCACAACAACGTTTTCTAACAACATCATGCATTCCTTCGTCACCATAAATCTTGCAGAAATAAATTATTGGGGGTCACGTATAAGCAATTAGTAAATCACCTGATCTGATACTGATCGAAACAAACAGGCTCCATCTGGCACAACTTCATTAATTTCAAATCCTCTTTTTTCTTTCAAAACTCTTTTGAAGTCTGCTTCTCTTTCCTCTGAATAAGTCACTGGTTTTTCATACTCGTCACCGCTGTTATATCCATCTTCAGTTTCTCTCTTTTCCACGCTTTTAGCGACAGTTTGCGGTGTAGGAACTCTTGGTGGTGGAGGTGATATCGGAGGTGAAGGAGTAGCAATTGCCAGTGAATTTGTTCTAACTGGTTTGGGAACAATATCAGGGACACGATGTGCCCCATGAGGAATTGAAATTGTTCTTGTTGATGAACATGGATGATCGGAATGGCCTTGTCGAGGTGCTTCACGACGCTGTTTGATCTTCACTTTTGAAACCTGATTGAAATAAATAAGGATAAAATCCTCGCCGTAAGAATTGAGTATTTTTGAATATTCATGAATTAAACCTTTTGTGAAGGATTGTTCGATGATGAGTGAAATTGTTGCCGAGATCGTTTTCTATCATTCTGGACTCTTTCCTCCTAAGCAAAATACTTGGCAGAATAAAAAAAGATAAATAAAATACCTTTGGTTGGCCCGGTTTATTCTTTTTACTTTGAGGTGCGATAGTCATCGCCTTTTATAGTCCTTTTCCGTTCTGAATAATACGAAAAAATAATTGTTTGATAAGTTAGAAGTGGTTGGGCAAAGATAGGCTATAATTTGCCCAATGGCGGAAGTTCGAATCGGCCCAAGAGGCAAAATAGAACAATTCAAGGCACAGTCTGGACAATTTCGGATTCGAACAAATTCGATCAAGATTGAAAAAAATTCGGTTTGAACCAGTTTTTGTCTACAAACAGCCAATTTTTTTCTTGTGCACAACAAATGAGGTCTGATAAGGGTATACGTGACATAGCCTACGAGTATTTTTGGGAACACTTTTTTTCGAGGTGACTTCTGGTTCTAGAATCCATCTGGTCGCCAAATTCCAATTTCAAATTCTCCTGGTGGATTTTGAAATTTTGTTTCTTCAAATTCTTCTTTTTGATGTTTGCTCCGCACTGCCACCGCTTCAGCTTGTGATCCGCTCGTTCCTGATTCGGATTTATATGTACTAGGTGGTATTTTTTTCTTTTTAGTTTTTTTCTTTTTCTTTCGGCTCTCATCATCTTCATAATCAAAATCATTTTCAAAAAAATCGGACCAATCGGATGGACCGAAACGATGATTTGTTTTAGGATTAGGATATCTGAAATATTTTATCAAACTGAATCGTACAATTATTTATTAAATTTACCTTGGATGATTTTGAGTATGATTTGAAATGGTCAAACTATTGAGTGTATAAATGCCATTGAATTCAGCATTTTGATGGGCATTGTGTGTTGTGATTGGATAGAATTTGCTCCCGTTTTGATAATTCGAGCAATAAGTGACTGGGGCTGGTTGAAGGTCCAATTCGAATCCTTCATCTCTCGCTGCCAAAATAACTGCTTCGTGGTACTTATATTCACCACATGGCACCAAGCTTTTATTGGCTCACTAGACCTTTGAGAAAAATTCTAGAGAAAAAAAAAGATTTGCCATTCCTTATATCGACTGTGGTAGTGGTCTTGAGATTTTTGAAGTCGTCGTTTTGGTGCTCGCTTTTATAATTGGAATGGCAAAATCCCAAATGGCGACGGACACTGGGCAAGGGATTTGCCCCATTTCCACGGGCAAAATATGACACATGTGGACAGCATGAAAGCGTCCACACCTAAAGAATTTAAGAGCGTTGTTGGGTCTAGTAGTTCTTACATTTTCAATATGGGTCATCATTGGTTGACCGACATGAGCATAACAGCTGTCTTTATTGACAGGTCTATATCCGTTGCCACACTTTTTGCAAACATAAGCTTGTATCTTAAGTTTTTCTTCAAAGCGATGACGTAATGGCTCAATTAATTTCTGGCGTTGATTATCGTGAAGATTGCGAAGGAATGCCTTGTACAACCATCCTAAAAATCTATTTTTAGTACTTGTAAAACCCTCAAACATACCTCATTTACATACCTTTATTGACCATGTAATGACTTTGGTCATTTTTCTGGGCTCGGCGTAAGATATCTTCAAAACCTCCATGACTTTTCTTCACCAGAAATCGAAATCGAGCTCTAAAAGTTTTTTTTAATTTCTTGAGAAACAATCTTTAAATAACTAACCGTAGAATGGGACGTAAAAGCTCCCAGTCAGGATCAGTCAATGGCCTAACAATGTCGAATGGAGATCCTAACCAATTCGTAACTAGATGAATATATTAGATTTGAAATATTTTTTTACTTGGGAACGAACCTAAAGCTTTGATTATTGAGTCTTCTTCGTGTAAAAAATCTTGGAAAATAGGGAGCGACTAGGATCGGGTTTTAATTATGAATAGATTTCTATATGTAGTATCAAATAGATAAAATTTTCACATGAATTTGAGCATTCGCAGTTTTTTTCGATAAAGATTTTTAAATCAATTTTGTTAAAAAATTGTACGGTAAACCTTTCAGCTTCCTCGCCATTTACTCCTAGAATATACCGAAATATTTTGTGATATTCCTCAAAATCTACTGTACCAACGCTGATGTTAGCACTTCTGAGACATTTCCTCGCCGAAATTGAGCGTTGGAAATACTGTTTGATGCAATTTATTTGTATAATTGTTTAGCCTTAGAACCATCAATCTGGGGACAAAAGGGAGCTGAGGATGGTACGCTTATCAAGACTTCTAGATATAAAAAAACCCGTGACTGAACTAAGGATTCGAATCTCGTATTAACATTTTGGGTTTGTATTAAGGTCTGGATCGATGATTTTGATAAAATGAATGTCCAGATTTCATCGGGCAGGGTGTTCCAGGGAACGGCGCCCATGACATTATCTAAAACATCATTAAAAGCATCACTTAGTTATATAAAAACTTATTTAAATACATTTTTGAAATAAGACGATTTATTAAATTGAACTTTACAATGCTGCAGAAGTTTTAAAGTGGCAAAGGGAAGGTACCACACATGTACCTGACAGGTACCACCAGTTAAAAAAGGTACTTCCGGTTTCTATCATATTGATTTGACCAATAAGAATAAATGATGAGTGATCCTGAGGTTAATTAGGGTCCCAAAAGAGAGCAGTAAAGCGCAGGTGTCGAAGAAGAGAAGAATTTAGGATTTCTTTTAGGCTGCGTGTATTTTCGTGGCTTTGGCGTTTACGTACCCATAGCACGTAAATTTATGTTCAAAAATCTCAAATATTTAATTGGGCGTTTTAAGGATGCATGCATTCAATTTTTATTCCTCTTCAGACGCGTCAAATTATCACGATTCTTCATTAATAAAACTTGACTGCGTTGACGGGGACCAGGACATCTCCACGAATAAGATAATTTTTGAAGCATTCCACTTCCTTCAACAATTGATTCGCAAAATAAATTCTCAGTGGCTTCTCCATAACTTCAAAAGGAAATATAAAAAAGACAAACAGGACGAATGAGGGGAAAAGGTAAATCAGGAAATAATAAAAGAAAAAGTCTGTGGTCAATATGGAGACCCATCATAGCTAGGGAGTCTAAGGTGAACAACTTACTTATTTCTCTGATTATCAATTCTAAGTTCTCGTAGCACTGGTGATTTACATGCTTCATGCACCAGATCTGCCATTGTCTTTGCCGAAATAAAATTTGATTCGATATTTAAAACTTGGATTGTATCATTGCATTTCATTGTCTGGCTAATACATTGTCCAATCATATCATTAGCTCGTGTATTAGCTAAAGAACCTTTAAATTGGCGGGTCACAAATAAATACTTACCTATATTCACTTCAGTGACATACGCATTATATTCAAGTGCACGCAAAAGCGCCACCAAGTGACCAATCGGAGTTTCGCGCAAATTGTTCCAATTTAATTTTGTCATATTTGGATCCTGTTCTTGTACCCTGAAACGATCCGTTAAAAATGTTTTCTCAGTTGGTATGACTCATACCTCTTCAAGTCATCCTCAATATCAGCTGGATTAAGTTCCGGTTCGTCCGGCTTTTCAATTGGATCCCGATAATCTGGTCGATAAATTCTTTTGAGACCGGTTTCTTCTTCATTTGAGAGACCTCTTTTACCAAGTTCCACATGACTAGGACGAATTTTAGTTTTATTACTTTGAAAAGGCCAATGTCAACTCTATGTAAAGTCAGATAAAAGTGAGGATCCCCACATTTATTTCGCCCATCAAAGGATGAAGAGTTGAATTCGACCCCATGGTATCAAATAGATTTATAACTATTGAATTAATTTGTATTTAAATGTGCCGTTATTAAAACTGTGACAATATATTGGAGTTCAGACCCCTTTTTGTGCTTAAAACGTCTAAGCTGTGCGACATTCACCTTTGGATTTCTACTTGAAATTGTGAACTGAAAGCGGGTAGTGAGTCATGCGGATGAGTTTATTACCCATTTTTATGCCCCAGTTTGAATAGTTTTATAGCATTATCAATATACCTATTTATTGCTGTTTCGCCCAAAATTTCTGCTAATTCAGACAAGTCAACGCCATCGATCTCACCCAATGCCGCTTCAATATCTGGTTCCAAAACGGCAAATTGTGATTTTTTTTGTTCATATTTTGGTCTTAAAATATAAATATTTCTCGGTATGAGAATAGTTTACCTACTTATATATTTTTCCTTTCTTTTGGCCGGGTATATGCGGTACATAATCTTCAATTTCGGGTTGTGATCTGGCCTGCTCTTCCAAATATTCTATCAGTGAATCCCGATTAAATTCTCCCGTCGGTTTTTTGTCCGTTTGATTCAATTGTCTATATCCTTTATAAAAAATAAGCAAAATGTTTACAAATCAACAACAACATACCTGCCGGTAAAAGTTCATTCTCTGGATCAATCTCTTCCAGCTGGTCTACCAGACAGGCAATTTCTTCTGGTGATAATGCACCTAAAATTGCCTCTTCGGCATCCATTTTCGGCTACTCTGAAGAGATGAAGTTTATTTTTCTTCTGCGTCAAGAAACGAGCCCTCAGAGGCTATAATTATGTCATCAAGCCTTTCTCTCTTCTCTCTAACTTATTACTGCACAATACACAGACTCCTTACACTAGACTCCCTACCCATAGTCTCTATACAAAAATGTGTGGATACCCTTGGATGATTGTGTTGAGCGTAGGGTGCCCTTAACAAAAGGACAAATGTCAAATATATATATATAGGTCAGAAGTTTATTTGCTTTCTAACAATATAACTGCACCAACATATGAAAGCCGTATTATATCGGTGCACAGCACCAATAACGAATAACACCTGCACCAAATTATTTTTGATGCTGTCAGGATAAAAATGAACTTTAACGAGAAAAAAGATGAAAAATCATACTTTCGACTGGGCGACGGTAAATAAAAAAAAGTAGGGGATGAAGGCACAGAAGAAGAAAATCTTCAGACTTGAAGTTCAAGACGTTCGTAAAGTATTTCGGCAGTTGTTTGAAGATTCACGAATATCGATAAATGAAGAAAGTTCGCAGATCAATATATTCCCATAAAGACCAAGTTCTTTTTTTAGAAGCTCGATTTTCTGAAATAAATATTATTTTTGGGAACCCCAAACATATCGACATAAAGCCGAGAAATTGTTTTGGACGCCCTAACCCTGAGGCTGAATGTACCAATTAAAAAAACTCACCTTATTATGATGAATAATAGTCGCACTCAGTCCTGGTATTTTCATGAGTGAATCGACAGTTTGGAGATTCTTTGATCTTGTTTTACGAGTCAAAGTCTAAAAAATAATTTCAAAATCTTTTGTCAAAGGTAAATAGAGCCCGAAAATAAACGTCTTACCGTATTTGTCACCTCTAATTGTTCCAAATTGGCCTTGAACCATTGAGAGTGTTGTAGTGTATTCTCACCAAGGAAACTATAGTTTAATTCGAGTGATAATCGCGATATCTCGGAGAATAAGGACTAAAATATTTCATAAAACCAATTTCTGACTCTCTAATCATACGGTAAGAATCATACCTCAAGTGCAGTTATCTCATATTCTGTTGTATTTGTAAGATGGATTAAAATCTCATCTGGTTCATTGATTCCACCAAGCGGGTGTGGCATAGGTGGAAGCGAGAATGGCTCGTATAAATTTTTGAAGTTTGAACCAAAAAAGTTTTCAAGCAATTTTCTCATCTGAGCAATGTCTTTCGCGCATTGATAAGATCTTTTTAGATAAACGGTTATCTTAATAGAATTTATTAAAAAATATACTCAAAATGTTATTTTTAAAAGTTTTAACTTAAAACCTAGACTTAAGGATCAAAGTCTATGGTGTTTAAAAATCTGAATATTTTACCTTTTCGGTGGCAGGGGAGCAGCTAGGAGCAAATAAAGGCAGACGAGTTTGAATTTTTTCCAATGCATTGCCACTGTAATCAGCTGATTGAAGAATTGGTTTTTTAACTTGAGGTCTTAGATAATTGATTATCATGTGTGTGGTACTTTTAAATATCTTACATTTGGTTTATTTGAATTCGACGAGGTGGCTCCACGCCAATATCATTATCTAAAATATGAAAATCAGCTGGATTCAATATCGCTTCATGAGCGCATGTTAACGGAGAATTTGAACTCACCAATAATTTCTGAAATCGCATTTATTCCATTTATTTGTGAAATGGAATAGTCCTGGATTATTTCATCACTAGGAAATCCATCGCCAATATTCAATTGTCGGAATTTACATTGAATTTTTGCTTCGTTTACTAAAATTCAAAATTTTTATCTCAAAACATTTTTACCAAGAATGAAATTTCATAAACAATTACCTAAAAAGTTTTCGATGGGGCTTCCAATAGAGTGAGAAATATAAGTTCGAATAAATTGAATACAAAGAGGTAAAATTTTGGTTTCCCATTTACTTTCTTCTGATTGGATGACTTCTTTTCGAGTTTGATTACCATAGATTGGAAGATAATCTCCAATATCCAAGTCAAGCGATGAATCAATTGAGCGGGAACCAAGACTGGTTCTTGAAACACATTTATTCATTCTAAAAAAGATCTTGTTTCGAGCTTCTGTAACATTTTATATGACCAAGGTTTTTTAAGCTGATGATGCTACGCTTAACCATTACGTCATAAATTATGTACTAACCGGTACATACCTGTTTTGATCATCCGCATCCATTTCAAGGAGGAGATCTTGCGGTAGGAGCGACTCAATATATCTATCCATTATCTAAAAAACGTTAAAATTAATTCTAGAATTACACTATTAACATAAGAGTAACCTGAAAAAGATTTCCGACTAGAAAAAAAGGTTCTGGTAGACTTCTACCGTCATTAAGAATCTAGTAAGCACCACTATCCTTAAGGTTCCTACATGTTGAAGAATATTGAAGACAGAGCGTAGGTAAATCACCATACTTTCATGGTTGTTATGGGATTATTCTGGAACTGGTTGATTCTATTTCTAGTAACGTTTTGCTCGTGATGGTAAAACTGCTTCTCGGCAAAATTCTAAAACTTTGAGAAGTCCGCCACGTTGCTTTTTACCGCGATTCATATAATGAGATAAAGCATCTTCTTGTCCGCTACTATAACTGGTTGGAAGAACATTTTCTCCGGCTGATAATGAAACGAAAAATGTGAAAGGCACCAACCAAACACAAAGAGTGAAATACGCCAAAACGTCGTGAAATGGATGATATTCCTGAAAGAATTCTCTTAATTTTCTCCGAATATTGTAAAACTAAAATTGGGAAACGTTATTTTACCTCACCAAAGTGTCCAAAAGCCAGTACATGGTTTATTGTAAGCATGATTAGTGACAAAATGAAATTCGGAGAAGATAAGTCAATCATTGGAAAACCACGTAATAAGCCTAAAAACACAAAAAATAATCATCGTATTTATGAGTCATTTGACATGATAACCACACGTCTTGAGACCCTAGAGCTTACCTAGATATACCACATTAGAAAAGAGGCCAACCGAAATAAGTTTAAATGGAAAACCCTCAACAATAAATAATCCAACAAATATAAATGATGTTATCACTATCATCCACCAAATTATCCTGAATTATGTTAATAACCGACGGTATAACTAGGTTTAATTGTACCTTTCCGTGACAGCAGTGAATTCTTCAATGATTTCTGCAACATAATATAAACCAGCTGCCAACGATAACGTTGCAAAACAGATTTGAAATATAAAACTGAACCACGTCAGACAATAAAGAAACCACATCTAAAATAAAAAGGGGTCTAAAAATCTCTTTCCATCACAAAATATTTTTACGCAGAATGGTTTTTGAAGAACTAATATTTGATGTTTCCCATCACAAAAAAAATAATCATAAAGGCACTTGTGGTTTTTGAAGTAGGTTACAGGGGTCGGCAGGTTGGCCGTGAACCCTGGTGAAGTAAAATTTTTACTGTATAAATTAAAATTGCACAATTTTTCGAAAGTAATCAATCTTTCTAGATTTTTCTGGTCATCGTTAGACCATTGTAGGAATGTGGTTCAATTTCACCCTGATTTAATAATAATTCAATTTGTTTTTTCTGTTCTTCGGTGAGCTCTAAATCAGGAAAATCGACATCAAAGGTAACAATCAATGCACCACGAGTTTTTGAATTTTCTTGAAGCGTTTGATAATCATATTTTGGCATTCCCTTGTTTAATAATCTCTGTCGAAAGCCATTCCACGTCGTTCCCTTTCGATTTATATTCAAAATTGAGCCATCCAAATGCTCCAATTCAGCGTCGAATCCGAGTAGGGCGTCCTGAATCAGGTTTAATCAATTTTTATCACAGATGTGAATCATACCTGGAGAGAAATAGTCACATTAGTGTACAAATCATCACCAACACGTTCGAAAATGGGATGACGTTGAAGATGTAATCCAAATACTAAATCGCCATTTTCACCATCGACTTCAAATTCACCTTGACCAGGGTATTTGAGAAGAGTACCATGTGTCATACCAGCTGCAATGGTAACATCAATCTCTACATCTTCTGTTATCAAACGAATATTTGGACATTGTTCACAAACCTGGTAAAAATAATAAATAAAAATAGTTTGAAAAATAATTACCTGTTCTTGGTACATTTGAAACTGGCCTGGTGCAACTTGCTGCTGTCTCATTTCCATTCTACAGTTACAGTCTCTAAATCCGGGCGCGTCTCGAACTTGTTTCTCGGTTGCCGTAACACTAATCACAGTTCCAGAATAGAGTTCTTCCAATGTAACCAATAATGGGACGACAATATCTTGACCTCTTCTCACTTCTTCCTGCTGCTGACCAAATCCAAACATTTGGCCAAACATTCCGAATGGGTCACCGCCACCTTGTGGTTGTTCCGCTAAAAATCGATTATTTCACCGATAGTTTTTCTCGATTTTAAAGTATCGGACTGGACTTCCCATAAACGTTTTAGTGGCCATTTAACTCGTAAAACTTACCCATTTTTTCGAGTCCCTCATGTCCAAACTTATCATAAATATTTCTTTTTTCATCGTCCGTCAATACCTCTTTTGCGTAGGCGATTTCTTGAAAGATTTCGGTAGTATCTTCCTCAGATGCGTCTGGATGATACTTTCTTGCCAATTTTTTATATTGAGATTTTATTTCTGACACGGTGGCGCTCTTTTCAAGTCCTAGTACATCGTAGAGATCACGTGTGGTGACACTGACACAGCAGGAGATAAAAAACCATAAAACGAAGCGGGACATTATCATTCTTAATAAAATGATTAAATAGAAACTTGAATGAAGATATATTTATTTATTGCACATCCTTAATTGAAAATTGGACAGCTGAAGACATTTACTGTAACTAAAAAGATTGGCTACACAATATAATATGTAGTAATATACATACTGTAATAACAGTAATATACAGAAAGTCGGGAAAAGTTCAATTTTGTAAGGCTCTTTATTAGGCTAAGAGATTGCAACGTAAATTCTTCGTGTAATCTAGAACACGAAATAATATCGTGATATGAATTTCATTTGAGAGGAAGAGGCTTATTTATTCTTTTTTGGAAATTTTAATCCGTTGTAGAAATCTGGTTTGACGTTATCTTGTTGCAATAATTCCATAAACATTTTCTTTTGCTCTGGACTAAAATCAGTTTTTGGAAAAGCCACATCCATTGTGATTATCATAGAGCCAAACTAAAATGGTAAATTATTCCATGTCTGGTTTGAATAATAAAGTACCTGTGTATTATCATGATGAAGAGGCATACCCTCTTTTTTAATTCTCATTTTGAATCCGTGCCATGTCGTACTTGCCCGGGCCACACGAACTTTATGTCCGTCCAAATGTGTGATTTCAGTTTCGAAGCCGGTCAAGGCATCCTGGAGTGAAATTGTCAAGTTTGTATAAAGATCATTTCCACGACGCTCAAACACGGCATGAGGTTGAAGACTAAACAACTTGATTATAATCTTACATTGAAGATGTTTATCCTTACCGAAGTTTAACCATCAAATCACCAGCTTCACCGTCAATCATTGGTTCACCCTCACCATAGTAATTGATCTCATGACCGTGATCCATTCCTAAAATTATAAAATCAAATTTGATTTTATGATTTATCGGTAACTGACCTCTTTCGATTTCAATTTCGAGTTCTTCATCAGAGGATTCTAATTTGACATTTGGGCATTCTTCGCAAACCTTTTCTTGGTAAATAGTGAATTGGCCCATTCCCATTCGTTTCTGTTTCATTTCCATTCGACAGTTACATTGACGGGTACCACCAGTTTCAACATAAGTTCTCTGGATAAAATATGATCACCGATATTAAATTTCCGGCAAGAAGACTCACCTTTGTACGAAGCATATCAATCATCGCACCATTATAAAGTTCTCCCAATGTAACCATAAGAGGGACCACGACTAGATCACCTTTTCTGTGTTCTTCTTCTTGATCACCGAACCCGAACATTGAACCGAACATGGAGCCGAAACCGCCACCAAATCCACCACCAAAGGGACTTGCATCACCACCTTGTTCGCCTTGTTCTTTTACACATTTTTCGCCACATTTGTCATAAAGTTTACGCTTATCTTTATCAGTAAGAACTTCGTTACACCAAGCCAGTTCTTGAAATTTTTCGTTTGCGTTCGGGTCATCCTTGTTCTGATCAGGGTGAAGTTTTACCGCCATTTTACTAAGCAAACATACAAATTTCCCTTTAACCAGTAAACTTTTGGTCACTTACCGGTATGCCGATTTAATTTTCTTATTTTCTGCCTTTTTGTCAACGCCAATGAGTTTATAACAGTCTTCAATGGCGGTGACCAGTGATAAATTCAATACTATTAACGACAATTTCATTTTATCTGAAATATGATAAAAATAAATAGTCGTTATGAATAGGCATACTCAAGTGAAAGCGAGCGAATTTAGCAAGCGAAATTAGCAAGTATAGTTACTTCCGGTTACTTATGATAACCTATGAATAAATGAATCTATTTTTCGAACTCGTGAACTTGGTGTACTTCAATCTTTCCGGTGTTAGGACCATTTCTGTCTAATTTCTTAGACTTGTAGTGCAGTCCATTGTACGCTTTAGGCTTATAATCTTCATCTAATAAAAGTTCTTTTAACTGTTTCTTTTCGGCTTCGTCAAAAATAAATCTGGGTAGCTCCACTTGGATAGTAATAATCAGGAATCCAAAATCTTCTTCGTTATCCCGATTGATAAAAGGTAAACCGAATTTTTTGAATAAAATTTTGAAACCGTCAGTGGTCGGACGTTCTCGTTCCACTTTCAATTTTTTGTCGAAAAGGTCAATTTCATATGTAAATGTTGTGAGTGAATCAAGAAGAGATATTGTCAAATTGGTGTATAGGTTTTCTCCTTTTCGCTCGAAAACGGGATGAGGCAATGTTCTGAAGAAAAAAGATAGTGAAACGAACGAAAACCATAAATCTTACATGAGCTCAAATTCTAAATCGCCAGGTTCGCCCTCGGAAATGGGATCGCCTTCGCCATAAAATCGAATTTTGTGACCATTGGGACTTCCTGGCGGAAATTCAACCTCGATATTTTGAGTTTCAGTGATGAACATTTCTTTTTTGCATTTGTCACAAACTTTTTTATTTTGAATCATCATTCCTTGCATTGTTCGGACCATTTGTTGTGTATTTCTACAAATATAATTTTATGAAAAACCCACATTTTTACATATCCATTTTTACCTGCAGCGACAATCACGTGAACCTCCAGTTTCGATAACGGATCTTTTGATTCTTTCAAATAAAATCTTTTTACCTTCGACGATTTCTTCTAGAGTCAATCCAACAGGAACAGAAACTAGATCGCCCTTCTTTCCGTCTGTTTCAGAACCAGGCCAACCTCTATAAAATGAGTTAAAAACGATGATATAAGGTGGCCACGCTGATGTTCAATTATTTGAAGTCAACGACGACTAAACGGTATTTTAACATACCGGTATTATGGTTTCAAGATTTTTCTAAACGAGGACTCTACGCTTCAAAATTGGAGAACATTTGCGAGGTCGCCTATACAGTCTTAGTGTCGATGTACTGTTGACCATATTTGGATTTCCAGATATGATATTCACCTTCTAGTCAGTTAAATGATTAATCACACCGTCGTTTCTAGCCATATGAGTCATGGTAATGATGATGCATATCGATGAGTCATAGTCTCCATTATAATGCTTGTAAACCTGAACTTATTTGCGTTACCCTTATTAACACAATGTTCCCCACATCGATGGTATTGTTCCCGCTTTTCTTTCGATTGAAACATGTCGTGACACCAGGCCAGTTTTTGAAATTTATCGGTTGCATCTGGATCGCCACGATTTCTGTCCGGATGCATTTTGGCGGCCAATTTTCTGGATAAGATATAAAAACTAGTCATAAAAACGATAACTTACTTGTAAACAGACTTGAGTGTTGTTTTATCGTCGGACATTTTGACATTCATGAATTTATAACAATTTAAACCGGCAGCTGCATACGAATAATGGATAAATGAAACGACAATGAGAATAATTCCATGGGACGATTTCATTTTCTAAAAAAACAAATTCGATGAAAACTTTTAAAGGTTTCGTGATTTTGCATTTTTACAAATATTTATTTCATGCGGCATCCAATTCTTTCCAAATATTTTCATTTTCTTGGTCATCAATATCATTCGAATCTTTATCTTCGTCTTCATTATCTTTCGGTACTTCTTCTACTTTTCTCTCTAGCGCTGCGCCTGGTTCGATTATAACACTATTCAGTTGTGATTTCAAATAAATCTTAATATTAAAATTTGAAATCAGGTTCAAACTAAAGTTATAAATATAAGTACCTTTTGCTTCCTTGTACATGTCTTCGTATCAAATATGTGAAGATATCTGTCTAAACCAACTGCAGCAATGACTTCCGGTTTATCAGGATGACTGACAATACTCCGGATACTTCCGGCAGCACCTTTCAACGGTCTCACTCTTTTCTCTTGTCTCAGATCAATCATCGCCATTTTTCCTCTGACATTTCCAAGGGCGAATTTATGGCCTTCTTGATCAAGCGAACAAGACGAAATAATTGGATGTCTTTCCCATTCTATTCTTTTCACCGGACGACGCATGGCAGCTCTCGGATCATAAACTCGTAATTCATGGCTCTGATTGGTCAGTGATCCGTAGGCTGTGCATACTATACTTTCAGATTTTGGAGGTAAAATAACAGATGTGAAATGAATCGGAATGTGGAGCTGGAGTTTGTCCGGTCGGCAATTTTTCGACTTGAAGGTGGCTCCTTTTTCTGGATTTTCGATATCGAACATTTGGAGTTGAGTATTTTCTCCACCTATAGCAATTAAATTATTTTTACTGGCCGAACATTTAACTTCGTCGCCCACCGCTGACTCAATTTGTGATTCACACTCGACCATTCCCGACGAATCAAATGCCTAAACTAGTTAAAAATACATTGCTTCATATTTTCAGTAAAAACCTTTGCATCTCCATTTTTGAATTGGTTATTATTATTTTCTGTAGCTTTCAATAATTGATCCACTCGCCAAGTTCTAATCAATCCATTAGAAGAAACACCAATCAGACGACCATTATGTGAATGAAGACCTTTTTGAGTTCAACAAAATTAATGATTAGAACTTATAAGTCTAAAATTTAAGTTTTCGTTTGCCAAAAAATTTTGTTTGAAACTATTCCTTTCCAACTACTTTCATCATCAGTCAATTTCGCTGGAAATTCGAATTCTTTTTTCTCCGTATCAAATATTTTGACACCGCCATTTTTCATTCCACATAAAAGTTTTTTATCTTCAAATATCATTTGTTCAATTTCTTGATTTTTCTCAAGTTCATTTGGACCGTAATGATTTGCAGCCGATCTTTTACCAAGATTGACACTTTTTAATAGCCCAGTTGCAGCTCCACAAAATATACTTGGTTCATAATCCGAAGCCATAGCTCTAAATTGAAAAATGTAAACTTGATTTTAAACAACTTCAATGAACAGGAAGTAATGTTGAAGAAAGATTCTATTTTATCGGTGTCCCCCTTTCATCCTCAGTTCCAACCTGGGACAAGTGACGAATCAGACAAACCCAATCCCAACCACGAGGTAATTCTCCATCGACCATTCGATCTTGAAGTCTTGATTTTTGCTTCTTGGTCATATGTTCTTTCTTTTCCTTTGTCTTTTTTTCTGCAACTTCAACTTCTTTGGCTTCTTTTTCTTCACGTTCTAGCTGACCTTGAGTAAGATCTTCCCGATTTTCTTTAGCATACTCGATTAATGTATAAATCATTGATATGCCTGAAATGAATTTGTTTTTTTAAAATTCGCAAATAGAAAATTTTCAAAATTCATACCAATATTATTTTCTGCTTCTTCGTTTAGTTTCTCAAGAATCGTAGCTTTTGTTCTTTCAGTCAAATGACAATTGAAAAATGAATCTAAATTGATTATCGGAATTTCTTCTGGATAATTTTCGCCCCATTCAAATTCAACCAAAAAATTATTATTTGAATTTTCCAAATTGTCTTCATCTTTTATTTTATAACTGAATTTCGTATCTTTATCAATGCTTAAAATTATTGGTCGCCACTAATTATCAGTGATTCTCTCTTCCAAGTGAATTTTGGCGTTCGTTATTTTGAAAGGTCACTATAAATGGCCGAATAGTATAGGTTGCGCCGAAGATGTCTGAGCGTTCCTGAAGTTTTTGTAAAGTACTCATCGCATTCAAAAATGGCTTCAAGAGCTTCTCTTTCTTCTTCCTGAAGTTCGTTTGAAGACATCTTTCTCTTTCCTCGTCAAAAGCTGAGAAATGCTTCATTCATTCGGATATTGGCCAATCAGGTTTCGTTCTCAAACATGACACAGCATGACATTAGTCATCACTTTACTCACTCAATAGATGAGTAATACATAGTATGTAGCCTTGACCAATCAAAGAAAAGCATTTTTTAGATGGTTCGCGCCAGGAGACAATTTATTGAAGATTTGGTTAAATTCTATGGCAAGAGAAATGGTTAGAACTTTATATTAATAGTATGGTATATTATTTGTATCATATGGTACCTAAAAAGATGAACTTTCGATTTATTCGGATATTTAGACCAAGAGAAACACTTGAAACGACTGAGAAATAAACCCATTTCATTGCATTCAGGAACTATTCATCGATTTTAACTCAGACTGAGGTCCTAGTGGTACTCATCTAGAATCCAGTTCCCAAAAACTCTCAAAAATGGTGAATACTATCAGATCGCAAAAAGGTTAAAAAAGGATCGAAGCCAAAGAAACCAAAGACTGGAAAGAAAATATCCAAATATGAACAAAAGAAGTTGAAGTTATTTGATTTTAATAAAAGTGAAGTCAAATATGATCATTTTGGAACGTTTTACAAGTACATGCATGTTAGACTAAAAAGTATTTATAATAATATTTGTAAAACTAAATAAGTTAAATTAAACAAATTATGGGAAAGTTATATATTGAGCCTTTTGCCAAATCGGCCAAATGTTTGTCTTTCAACTTATCACGATGTTCTATTACGGGCTGATTATCACGGTGCTAAAGTCAAAATTATTCACTCGAGATCGTCGACACAAATTGGTATTGAAGGAATGAGTTATAAACAATGCGCTTTGAAGTTATAAGAGCATGTTAATCATTGTTTGTAAACTTATTGTAAGGTATTGTTGCTCTCGAGACGAAAAATGTTTTTCACTTGGTCACCATTGACCATCAAATGTTGAAAATTGAAAAGAAGTTTTGTGTTTTTTCAATTTCAGTTTCGGATTTTGAAATTGAAATATTTGGATCAAACTTTCGAACGGCCCCAAGTTTTCGAGCAGGCGGAAGATTGACAACGGAACACAATTTGATGAATGTTTTATGAATGCTACTATCAAATCAAAATTCAACAACTTATTTCAGAAATGTCAAAATATGAATCGGTCCGTTTACAATTATAATGGATATGTAGATCGTGATCGGAGTCGCAGTCCAACTCGAGGCGACTCGCGTGATCGTGGAAATGGATCACGCGATCGTGATAATCGTCTTCATCGTGATTATGCACCACCAGGCCAAGGTGGATTTCAACCATCTGGTGCTGGATGGCCCCGAACTCAACAGCCCAAAGATCCTTCTAGTAATGGCCATCAGTCGGCCCACCCTGCATGGACACCACCATCCGGAAAGCCCCATGCAAACGGTCACTTGCCACAATTAAAAGCCTATCCGCCTGATCGGTATTCTTTTCACTGCCAAACCTGTAGAATTGATAAAGGTAGGAAAATAATCAAATGACAAGCGACTTATCAAAGTTTTTAGATCTTTATATTTGCTGCTATCAGCTTGTTCAAAGCGTAGGTTATATGCTCCCTGTATTATATTGCTCTATAAGCTGCCAGCAACACGATTTTTCAAATGCCCAGAGACCTCACCGCGCAGTCTGTACAGCGAATATACCTCAACAAAATGAAGAAATCAAAATCAGACTCGGTTAGTTTCTTGCTACATTTTCAAAAGACTTTCAATGTTTATGTTAAAGCGGATGAGCAAGACAGAAATAATAGGATTTCAAATGAGAATAATGCCTTGAATAGTAGAATAAAGAACTACCAAGAAGAGTTGCTTGAAAGGGAAAAGGACATTGAAAGACTGAGAGAGTCTAGAAAGAAAATGGAAGTAGAACTTGAACACGAAAAGGCCAATACAAAGGTTTGTTCTTTAAATCATAGGCTATTATCTCTAATTTATGCGGGTAGAAAAAGTCTGACCCTTATATTGTTATTTTAGTCAGCTCTGAAAGAAGCGAAATCAAATGAAATTCGAAAAGATAGTATTGACCGAATGATATCCCAAATGAAAAAACGAATGGGTGAAAACGATAAAATCGAAAAAGAAATTCAAGAGAGAAAAAAGGATTGTTTCAAAAAATTACGTTTCTCCGGGAGCCGCCACGGTAAAATTATAATTTTCAACCGGTCAAAAAGCGTATTTCAATTATTGCCCGTCATTTCACACCTTATATAAATTTGGTAATTGACCATGGTCATATTATGTGTTTTTGAAACTACAAAAAGACGATAGACAATTTGAAAAAATTCATTCAAAATGAAATGGAGCTTTATCAATCGCATAAGAGCAAAAGCGAAAAGAAAATAAAAGATTTGGAAAACGAACTAAAATTATATAAAGAGAAATTAAAAAATAGTCATTCACTTGATACTAGTGGAAATGGTGCATCGTCCGACCAAAAAGAAACTGACGAAACTGAAACCAAAGAGAATTCATGACAAATATTTTGTGTTTCTTCGGAACCATAAAACTTCGTTCAACTATATTTTATAAATAGTGTGGTCTGTTACAATTGATTAGCTAGGAGGAGAAACTCATGCACCACTCAAAGAGGGGCTTAACAACCCCGTGCTGACAAACCATATCATCCACAGAATCTGAGCTAACAAGCCATGTATAATATTTTCTTTCAAATAACGCAATTTCACTAAAAACAGCTTCAGTTCTGAGACCAGCTTTAAGTTTGTATCTTACTCTGTGAACATATTTAGATGTCAGGTGAATCGGAGTCGGTTGATTACTCAGGCCGTTTGGCTCGGCTGAAAGAACGGCTAAAGAGCAAAAGCCGTGAACGACCAAGTATATGTCCAACTGTTCTTAAACCCATCGCTCCACGTGACCCAATGGAGGATAAGTGCATAGAGTGCTTCGAAAATAATGAATATGACACTTATTTCTGTAAGTATGACATAATATTGATCTAGTATTCAATGATTCTTTAGCTGAAGCAGAACGAACACTGAACGACAGCAAATTCGCACAAAGAATAGTCATCAACAAAGTATTAAAAGAACAACAATCTGGAAAAACCACAGTTACAGATACGATCAAAGCTTTCAAGCAGTATTGCAAATCACACTCGAAGATAGTCGCTTTTTATCTCTTCTTGGCAGAAATCTATCGAAGCAACGGTCGTGTCGAAGACGCAGAAAAGTGCCTCGACCTAATTGCAGTCTATAATGTGGAACAAACTGCCAAGGAATGCAGAGACAAATGGGTACAAATAATGAAAACAAAAGGTCGAATAATCGAGTACGAAATATCTGTAAATATCGACGGATTTGATATTGTCGGTCAAAAATCAGAATCAGTCTTGAACGAAGTCAAACCTTCAAATCATGCCAGACGATTTTCTGTTAGGCCAAAACTTGTAAGAAAATCGGCCGAATCTTCAAGTGATGAAGATACAAACGAATTATCAAAATCATCAAAAATACAGAAAACGGAACCAAAAGCAGAAAAGAAACAATCTTCGCCATCGATTGTAGAAAGTGCGAAAGAAATAATAGACAGAGAAGAAGTGAGAAAATCAAAAGAACGTAAAGTGGCATTTCAGACTACAGAAAAAGAAAATTTCAAACCACCAAGCGATCCAATTAGATCAAACTACGATAACAAAATTGAACATGGCCTAAAAACACCTAAAAATAAAACAACGGCAGCAATGGCAGTGTCAAAAACACCGGCAACTATATCTAAAGAAAAAACCAATTACAGAAAATCGGGAGAACATAAAATTACGATAAACGGAGACGATTATACGGTAAGTGTAACCGACTTGGTGCGAAAATCTTGGTAAAATCCTTTTCAGATATTAGACAGGCTTGGTCAAGGAGGTTTCAGTAAAGTTTACAAATGTCGCGATAAAACAGGTGATATCCGAGCACTGAAATATGTTGATTTATCTATTGTCGATGCAAACTCGAGAGAAGGAATTGAAAATGAAATCGAACATTTGAAGAATCTCAGGAATGGCTACTCTAAATCGTAAATTTAGTTTGCTACTGGTAATCGATGAAAATATCCATTTTTGTAAATAAATCAATCAGCCTGTATAAGAAATGAGCGTAATATCGTCCAAATGTTCAATCACCAAATACAGCAGAACAAACTCTTTATCGTTCTAGAATATGGAGAGCTGGATTTTCAAAAGTATCTTCATAAGAATAAAGGGAACATTGATAACGAAACTTTGCGATATTTTTGGAGACAGGTAACGAGTAACAGTCCTGACGGGAATTAATATCATGACTTGCTCACGTAAGTTAGAAAGAGGAGAAGGACTGTCCGAATATAGACAATATAGAGGGCGCCATCAAGATAATCATGATATTAATTCCCGTTAATGGTGATATGTATTGGGTTTATGTTAACAGTGACTTTAGATGGTCAATGCTGTGAGTATTGTCCATTCAAAAGGAATTATTCATCGAGATTTGAAACCGTGTAACTTTCTGGTATGTCAAGGTTCACTCAAATTGATTGATTTTGGAATAGCAAATCGGATATCAAATGATATAACAAGGTATGTTAAACACGCATTTAACATATTTGAAATACTATTTTTTTGTTCAGTTTGACTACAGATATGGTTGGAACATTGAATTACATGTCACCAGAACAGCTGCAGGAAACTGAAGATGGTAGTAAAGCTGTCAAGGTCGGTAAATGGGCCGATTCCTGGTCATTGGGTTGTATTCTTTATCTGATGGCGTATGGTGAACTTCCTTTCCAAGGATTCAAGAATAATATGATGAAAATTTCAAAAATTGTTGATCCTTCTTTTGAAATAAAATTTCCAAGACATTCATGTCTAGGATTAGGATTGTTTTCAGTAGTGAAAATTGATAATTGCGACTAAAATTTGACATTCTCTGAAAACAAACAAAAGTTCAAATCCTAAAAATATGCCTGGATAGAAATCCAAAAAGTCGATTACTGCCAGAAGACATCTTGAAAAGCTTTTTCTATAATAATAAACTCGATGAGCTTATTCCATTCTTAGAAGACGATCAGGAAAAGGTAAAAATGAACAAAAATAGAATTTTCGTGAAAGTTTTCGTGAGTGAAATCATTTTTATCACTTGAAAAGTTTCAAGAAGTATATAAAGCTGTAAAACGATTAATGTAACATTCCAGTTCACTTACACCATTTCC
>SCLD01114184.1:0-28381 GCA_004367895.1 Oikopleura longicauda
GTCGAAGTCGTACGTATTATTGTTCGTTGACAATAAACCCCCTTGCCCTATATTTATATAGTGTTATCACTCAGCAGGTTCTAGTTAAGGATACAACAGTTATGAGCAGTTAAGTTACTTTTTTTATGGACGTTAAAAGTAACTTAAGTGTACAACCAGTGTATATCATTTTGCAGGGTCTTTACATGAAAAATTTAGGGTGGAGAATGAGAGCGCCACCTAGTGGCATGAATTACCTAAATATCATCATTTTAATTTCAGCATGTTTCTATTCTGCAGAAATATCCCTTGGATTATTATATCTTCATTCGAAGCAAATTGTATATCGTGATTTAAAACTTGATAATGTTATGCTCGACTGTCGAGGTCATATCAAGCTAACTGACTTTGGAATGTGCAAAGAGGGAATTAACGAATATACCACAACGAAAACATTTTGTGGGACTCCAGATTATATTGCTCCAGAAATAATCGCATATGTGCCATATGGGTGAGCCAAAATTTATAATTCATATATACCGAATTAGCTTATTTGGAAAATTTTAGCTTGTCAGTGGATTGGTGGGCCTTTGGAGTTCTATTATTCGAAATGTTGGTCGGTCAGCCACCTTTTGATGGTGAGGATGAAGATGAACTCTTTCAGGTTGAACAGTCAACTGATTGTTGCTGCTGTTTATTAAAAAAATTCAGTCAATAATGGAACACACGCCAAATTATCCCCGTTCGATGAGCAGGGAAGCAATATCGATCTGTAAAGGCTTCTTAACGAAAAACCCAAAGAAACGTTTAGCATGTGGAAATAATGCTGAATCAGATATCAAGAGTACGTATATACAGTTTGGATTATACAGTGGAGCCAAATCTTTGAAAAATAATCTATTAAGTTATCCATCTTTCAAATTCTACTTTAGATTCACTATTCTACAGGATGATAAATTGGGATCGCTTGGCAAAAAGAGAACTCCAGCCACCATTCAAACCCAAAATTGTATGTTTTTTAGAATCGTCGTACATCTCAAATTGTGAAAAAATATTAATATTAGGATATTATTTAAAATGACAATTAAGGGCAATGCACTTGATGTATCCAACTTTGACAAAGACTTTTTACGAGAAAAAGTCGATTTGACGCCTGTTGATGAAGCTGTTGCAAAAAGTATTGTCCAATCCGTAAGTATTCCAAATATTCTCAATCAACACTATTGACTCAAGAGAGTAAATTACTCGGTTGAAAATCTTGTCACGTGTCGCAATCCGGAAAATTAAAATGCACGGGCCCAAATTTTTATTATATAAATTATATTATATAATTATATCAAACATATTTAAAGGAATTCAATGGTTTTGACTTCACAAACGAACAATTTCAAAAGAGTTGAAATTTTTATTTTAATAAAATTATATGAAGCATTCTGTAAATGATGCTAGACTCAAGCAGCTGGCGTAACTGGCATTGGATCTGGGATTGGATCAGTTGGTTCAACAGCCCAGTTGGTATTGCTCATTGCGGTTGAACCTCCTGCTCCTGCTGTTATCCATGCTTGATTACAGTTATCAGTATTGCAACATTGACGACATTTGGAAATTTTTCTCTTGTTTTCAGCGTCGCATTGAGCTTAAAGAATATTGTTTATCGGCAGTTGGAGTTGCAAATCGACTAGTGGAAACCACTAATTTTAGTGTTTTAGCGATTAAATGTATGACCACTAAAACTTAGTGGTCTAGCTTTTTAGTGGCAACCACTCACATAATCGGTAGTCAACAGCTTGTTGAAAAGATGCTTGAGCAGAAGGGGAGATGAAGTTTTGACTCCAATCGTTGTAACATGCTTCAAATTGTCTACAACCAGCAATTACGTGATTTACCCTATTACCGAGTCGTTGATGTTCCATAACTCCACACACGACACTTTTAATCAAGTCTTCGTTAGTTGGCTCTCCAGCAAGAGGACACGTGACTAGACTCTTAAATAAATAACGTATTATCAAGGCTATGGTCCATAGCTGTCAAAATGTCCGACAATGGTTGGTTTCCTCATGAGTCATGACGTTAAACTTACACCGTATGTCAGACAATCTGCATAAGATTTCTCTTCACATGTCCAACATTGAAGCGCGTTTACTGATCGCATTGTTAGTACTGAGACAACTGCTGTAAAAAGTTTCATATTTGTTTTATTGTAAAAAAAAGATTATCTTCTTATTTCGAGTTTATCACCCGAGTCTCTTACAAATTTTTGAGAAATAGAAATTAAATCGAAACAATTTCAAAGATTGACATTTTGTATTCAATTCAACAGACTATATGTCCGATATATTATCGAACTTTGGCGAGTCATTGATGACGCAAATCATGATAACATGTTGTTGATTTTAGACAATTCAAACACTGCCAGCGCGTAGACTTCCGGCATTATCGTCCTCACTTCCGGCTTTCCATGTGACTCGCGATATTCTATTATTCTGCAGCGTGATTTTACTTGGTCTCATTTCTGCATTTCCTAAATAAAGGGAGGTTACTAAAAGAAGGACGAAGTTAGAAAGCTTACTTGGCGGTTCAAAAATAACAGCCAGTGTAGATCGACGATGATCTCCATACCGAAATGATTTTGATTTTGACCTTATTTTTCCAATATTGGAATATTCAAAACACAAATGCCAAATATTCCATAAATTGAGACATACTGAAACTCCTATTAGCGACAGAAAAATGATTTCGATTGGATTGATACAAAATGACATGTCTTCATAAGGAGACGTTCCATTTACATTTTTCGTTGGGCCAAAAGGTAACGGATAAATATTCCCATCAGTGTCGTACTGCAAACATTGCTCCATTCGAGGACTATTTCAGGAATAAACAAATACAGACGGTTTCCTGTCCGGTATCAAGTCCGGCTCTCAGATCGCCTTAGTCTGTTAAGCCCTTCACTGAACCAACGTTCCAAGGTTTCACCACACCAATTATCTTCTTGTTCAATGTGAATATTTCTGGTATCAAACAACTGAGAGTCGCTTCCACATAGCTGAACAGCTCATTTAAGTTCATATGCCATCAATCTGATTCCATAAATTATATTATATGATATTATAATTTATATCATTGATATTGATACATAATATATCGTCTGTAACGGAGAGTCGTTCTCCTCTTTGTGAGCAGAATATGATATTTTATTCCGCTAGACGTGTTATGAGTCATTATAAGTTATGATTCATAACTTATGATATGTGTATTCTATAGCTTGTGACATCATGTGTATTTCAAAAGCCCAAAGAACTTCAATTCGAGAATATTGAACAATTCCTGAAGACACAACCAATCCAAATAAATTAATAACGAGGGTCAGCGTACTGTTCCAGCCGATAAATTCGCAATGACAACATGCAAACAATGCTTCAAAAATAATCAAAAAGCAATCGATCATTGGGAGGACCAATGCTGCTATAGGAACAACAGCTGTTGGATTCACATATCTAATAGGATTTTGATATGATATCATTTATTTACTGATAAATGGCAGTTACTCATACCGTACGTATACCATCGGTATAACGTCATAGGCTATGAGTCATAGCATTAATTCATACCTGGTCAGAAAGAAATAGCATGTCCATAGCTTCGGTAAAACAGAGCCGAGCATTTCAATTTTTTCGAGGATAGCTGAGAAATAAAATATTGTTTGTTTTGGTCGGTGATCAATTATTGTTGCAACTAGCAAGTATGATTTTCCTGCTAAACAGCCTTTTATTAGGTTAGTGGAACTAAAGAGGGGTGTGCCTTCTCGATGTTCGTCTCTTTTCTGTCCCATGCGAAAACCGACAGACGATGTTTTATCACTGACCGAGCCTGTATCGATGAGTGGAAATAAAAACAGAACGACGGACATAATTAAAATCCAGTCATATGTATATGTACCAAAATTCGGATAACTTTTGTTCATGAATAACGTTGATTCTGATATCAGATGTACAAATGTAACATATAAGTTATAATAACTTATATGATATAACATGAGTCGAATAGAAAAATTACCCAAACTATTATAAGCACCATATGAAAACCAGAGATATAATCCCGGCCAGATATCAATCATTGGTATAAGAGAAGTCAATAGAAAGCCAACAATGACTTGCTGCTTTTCTTTCCTTCCGCCAGCACGAAACAAATTTTTGAAAATTATAATCCCTTTGTCGGTTGAGTATAATAAACTGGCTTTATAAAACTTTGAAATATTCAAAAATTTTCATGCCAAAACAGATTATCAGAAACCGAGCGACCCAGTTGTGATCAAAATCAGTATGCCACAGCAAAATATGAAAATTTGTAGTCCAAACTTTGTGGTGATAATTAAAACTGACACAGCATTTCTTAAAATTATGTATTTAAGAAATCTTTATATCACGTGTTCCTGCACAACTGATGTGGTATTCGGTGGAATTATTTTAAAATGATCGAGAAGAGTTCCTGGTCCCATAAAAGCTGTTACTGCAGCTGTAACTTTTGAAACTATATCATCTCCTTTTTGAGTTTTGTTAACACTTTCAGGAAATATATATGAAGTAACTTGCACCGTGAAGAAGGTTGAATAAAGATCAACTTCTTCTTGATTAGTCTGAAATATTCACTGCAGCGGGTAAAATTAAGGCCTAGCGGACAATCCGTCAGTGGCATTCTGTACAAAAACGACATCAATTTTGGAACATCTTTAGGATCTTTGAAAATTTT
Source organism: Oikopleura longicauda (assembly GCA_004367895.1). Taxonomy (NCBI): domain Eukaryota; kingdom Metazoa; phylum Chordata; class Appendicularia; order Copelata; family Oikopleuridae; genus Oikopleura; species Oikopleura longicauda. The sequence goes on from SCLD01114184.1 coordinate 4,729, forward strand.
TGAAACATCTTTTGAAATCTTAGATGCATTGTCTCCTTAGAGACTGCAACCATCTTTATAAATTTTTGAAGCATTTTTTTTTCTTTGAAACACGAAATCGTCGGTCGGTTAAAGATGTTAGAAAAAAAGTCAAAGATCACCAAAAAATTACAAAGGTCATCAAAAAAAATAAAGAACACCGAAAAGGGAGATTTGTGACATACGTCTGGTGTTATACCTGATACGAAATAAGTTTACATGTTATCATCTCTTCTTCGAAATATGTTTCATAACATTGATCAATTAATCGTTTCACAATTGATTTGATTTTATGTTGATTTGGCTTAGAGAGGTTTTAAAATTGATGCAGCAATCTCATTATGACTGCTGAGCTACGAGAGTGATTATAATTTTGAAAATCCCCCTCAGTTTGACTTGTCATTTTGAAAGTATATTTCGTTTGTTCAAAATTGGCCATCCGATGAACATAAGAGGCATTTAGCGCTTCGTAAAAGCGTTTTGATGGTTTCTGACTCGCATGCTCTCGGCTGATATATTAAGTTATATTATACTTAATATAATCACATGACCGTATGTGCTCTTCACTGCAGATATCACTGTTTATCATATACTATGATTCATAGTATACAAAGTCCTATTATGGACCATATTAAGTGGTCCATATTATATGGACCATATATCATTGGGGTCATATAATATTAACTTACTAACACTCTTCTGCAATGTATAAATTCATCAAATGTATATAAATAAGGCTAATAACTCTCATATTTGAAATGTAGTCTTAATAGTATGATACTATGTTTTTGAATAATAGAAACGGATCATAGAAAACACTATAAATAAACTCTTTATCTCGCTTTTTGGTTTGCTAGCACCTTGGGCCGGAGTGCTTAAGATGTTACAAATTCAACGCACCTGAATCATACCTACCACACCTGTCATCTATAGGAGGTCCAAAATTAGAGTACTTTACCGGTCAAAGAATCCTTGTACTTATGTATGTGTAATATGTATGACTACTGTTTTTCAAATCAAGCTATTCTGGAAACATTCAGTATTTTTCATTTTGATATGTGGTGTTTCTTCTTTGATAATGGGGCCATAATTTATTTCATAGACTTCAGGCAGTGCATTTGGAAAAATAAAAATAGATAAAAGAATGTACTTGTGTGAACGATTCAGTTTGTTTCAATTCGGATTTTTTCGTAGGCTGCCTACATCATGTAGGGATGGGAGATTAATTGAAGTTCTGATGCTTATGTTGTGATGCTGATGCTTGCTCAAAATGAACGATGTTTGATTAACCAGTTTCAATTTTATTGATGAACCCCGTCGTTAGGCATTGAACGTTTTTAGATAATTCTAGACCGATACCTCAAATCGACCGCTTGGTATTGCTGACACTGCAGTGTTAAAATGAGTGATATTAACTAGATTCTTATTCTGATTTTTAAGTCAAGTATGATGTGCGATGACATTCATATTTATCGAGTACGCCTTCTTGTAACATCTCTACCATAAAAAGTATTTTTAAACTACTATTATGGGTTTTGCCGGTCGGCATTCTAAAATCGAATTATAGCAGTTGGGTATATACGGGTTAAAACAAGGGAATTAAGAGAAACTTTGAGTAGAGTTTGTGAAATGATCGATGGATTAGGTTCAGAGAAGGGTCTCCTTTCTTTGCGAAACCTTAAAGAAACACAGAAACGTCCGATACTTGCCATAATAATATCGGACATACCGATTTCAAAGACAGGACCAGAAATGAGTCGTCATTTTAGATCAATTTCGGGTGAAGGAACCAGCCAAAAAACTGTCATGAATTGTACATTCCATGGATGTTCAAAAGAGAACTGTTTTGATTTAAGAGAAACAACTGCGTTTATGTGAAACGATTTTTGACTTAAAATTTTATCAAAATTTACGATTCATTAACATGGGCAATATTTCCGATATACAGATTATATAATATAAGTTATATAAAGATATGTAACATATCATATGTTTATTATATAGATTTTAGTTAGGTCGGCAATAAAACTGAATAAGCCAGACTTCTTTTTAAAAATCAAAATTAATTAAGGATTCAATCGATCCAATTTGATTAAATTGTGATTAAATGGATCCGATCACTGAAATGGTTTTTAAATATTAATTCGTAATGTTGGGTAAAAGACAGACAAGAGATTTCATCTCATAAAGTTATTTCAAAGAGAAAAATCTCAAGAAAGAAAAATGCAGAAAATGCAAAAAAAATGACAAATCTTATTCCAGATGTAGATTGTGTGGAAATAACATGCATGCCACATAACATTAATTCTGATAAGTGTTATATGCATCACCAAACAAATTTTATTAATATTTTATTTTTTGGTTATGACATCATCGCACCAAGATGTTCTAACGTCAACCATTTATAAAGAACATAACATAGAACATAGCCTATGTTACATTGCCACCATCACGGCTAAGTCAAAGACATACCATCGGGCCAAGACGGGAGCTACTACCAGTCAGTCGGGTGAGCAAGTCAGATGACAGAGATCAAATGCGCTAGATCGGTTCAGAAAGATGGGATGAGCTTATACTCATATCATTTTTCTAGTCTTTAAAGTTCATGTCATTAATTTGCAGGAACGAGACTGTCATAAACTAAATTCACATTTTCAAAAAATATCTCTTTCAAACGATTTCATATTGTTTAAATTCATATCATCCATTTATCATATCGTGACGACATTATCGTCGCTAATCCTAGTCTAGGTTGAATCCCACGTCTCAAATTGATTTAAATAGTTTTATACCCAGTTGATTGCATCTATACCCAAATTTTCAATTATGAGAATGATAATGAATGCCAGAATCGCTTCTTTCTTCGATCACGTGGGCCCTAGTCAGGGGAAATCCCCCGTGGCCGTAATAGCCAAATCGCCAAAACCAATTGCCGAGGGATAAATTAAATATGGTAATGACCTCAATCTGAACCCATCCGCTGTTAGAATTAATTGTGACAGCTCTCAATATTGCCATCCACATTCAATGCAAAGAGAATATACATGTTAAATCTAATTGCCATCCGATGATATATTTATATACAGGTGAATCGATAATTGCTAGAAAATTTAACAGTAGATATTGACCGAGGGACATAAGATTAACTCGGATAAAAAAGTCTATTTAGTGGCCAGAGCTCTGAAGTAATTCTTCCACATATTATTCGCTTTATTCCTCCTTCAAATTAGACAAATAAGCGCTTTTGAATGATTTCTTCGGACTTTTAATTATTATCCCTCAAAGTTAAGTCTTTTGCCACAAGATCAACTTTGACCAAATGATCAAAATGTTCGAATTGAACTTGTGGCTGGTCAAATGCGGTCAAAATTGGTCAAATTCGGTTAAATCGTCGAAAATATAAGAAGTCATACGACCAGTAATCAGGAACGTCCGCTTAGCCCGCCTGCCCGATTTAGGTTTCGGTCTTTTACCCATTATAAAGAATGAAAATACAGTTAAATTAACTGAGTGAATAAGAGAAATATTAAAAACGAATCTCTACGATAAAACTCTTGCCGTGTTCTTATTCGAGTGGCGAACTAAAGTTATTTCCAGTTAAAATAACCAATCATAAAGATTAGATTCACTGCAAGACTCAAATTTTTTATTAGTCACCCAAAAACATAGATCACGGTATCTGGATAAAAAGACTAAAACGGATAGAACTTTAATTATTGGTTCAATTTATTAAAAGTCGATTACTGCATATCTCTCTTCATCCTTTTAATTACCTGTACTCATCTAGTAATAGTGCTCCGGTGAAAACACTATTTCTGGAGCTAATTACAAGCGAAACCGTGATAGACTACCTTCATGTTTTAACTTTATTTCTTGGTTCAGATGAAAAAGATAAAATGAAGGAGAGATGGTTACCGGCAAAGCTAAAATTCCGATTCAAAAGTTAAATTCAACAAAAGGATTGTTTTTCGTTATGTCATATGGCCCATATCATATGAGATATATAAAAGGATATATAATATGAGGTCGTTTGAGGTCGTCAATGGGCATGTTAATGAAAAACAAAAAGAATGCTTGCTGAATTCGTTATCAAAAAAGTTGAACATGAGAAAGAAAATTCGAATTCTAAACCACTACCAGGTAAAAAATAAAAAAAAGATATTCGATTTATGTTAATAAATAACATAATTTATGAATCATAAAAAGTTCGGAAAGAACAAATAAAAGTTTGGCCCATACGGTATGAGTCATACCATATGGTTTAAATTAAATTCAGTATGAACCATATCTTATTTTTCATATGGACCATATGATATAGACGATATCAAATCTTTGTGCGCATTCTTGAGATGACACTTTGAAACAGCATTTGATTTTAAAATGGACTCTCCTCTTGAGGGTTATCGCTCAAACTTATCAAATCAAATACATTAATCACCGCTCGTTAATCAGCCAACAATTCATGCATGTTAAAAATTATATAACCCAGTAAACTCAATTCTTACAATTTTTGGATAACTGGCTTATACAGTGTTATCGGGTGCCGATGAGCCGATAAAAATATATAAAATGACGCTCTTGGTGATATATATTTTTAGATCGTACAAAATGAATTATTAGGATTGGATACTAGGTGGCGCTTAAGAAGATATATTTTCGCTCATTATCAGCTTTGGCCATTAGCACGTATATTATTTCCCCTTCTACACTGTATATATTTTTCAAGGTCATTCTGAAAAATAATATTAAATTAATATTAATTATTTGATATGATAATTATTTCCATGACCGGATGTCATCTCGACCTTGGCACTTTCTCATTGAAACACAAAAGTATTTAAAAAAAAGTACAGTTGACTGTGTCATCTGTCCCCGCATGAGTCCAAGTGTGTGAAACTCGCCCCCAGGGCCCATTTTCGATTTGAGAGAAAAGAATAATTGCGAAAAATAAATCAGCATTTGAAAATAATAATTGGTTTCAAGTGTGCCGAATTTGTTGGTCAGGGTGAATACTGAGGTTAGTTTCCTGGTTCGTGTTTACTTATGTGTGGACACATGGATGCTCACTTAGGATTAATTGAAACTGATTGAGTGAAGTTGTCGGGATAAGCATTGAAGGAGGCAGCCGAATAGCTCAGTGAGATTTTTCTTAATCTAATATTCAAGAGGCCAATGGACCAACAGAGATATTCACTAACTGAGAGGCATTAAGCTGAACTTGAGCTTCAAGAAGACTTTTCTTCGGTAAGACCATTGATGAGGGAAGTCCGGACAGTCCAAGTCCAAAATAGAGTCCAAAAAATTATATTTTTAGACATATAACAAATTTCAAAATTAACAAACTTGCACCTTTCCATTTTTTTCGCTGTCTGAGATTTAAATTAAGCCTATTTTTCAAAGTCTCTTTTAGATAAAAAGACAATTTTTGATCTATTTAATGTATCTTCATTAAGTCGAACAAATGGTAAATTAGAATGTCGGCGATAAATTATTATACAATTTTCGGTGAGGGAGTCCCTATTCGTTTCTTTTTTGAGATCTTTCCAACCTCGATCATCACATAAATATATTGTTATGCAATTTCGCCGGCACTCATAATTCTAATGACTTCTTTGATTTTAATTTGAAATAATGAATTTGGTCTTTTTGAGACTGAATTATACATTGACTGCTTTGAGGGGTGAAATGAGGGAGGAAGATGAAATCGAGGTGGAGAATGAACTAGAAGACCATTTATGAAAATTATCTTCGGAAAGAAGAGAATTATATGTTCTATCAGCTGATATGGTGCCTCGGGGGAGTTTACTCGTTTTTTTCATCCTCTTCTCTCATCCCTCTCTTCAGCCCTCCGCGTCCGTCCCTGTTTCTCCTTGTCGATCTCAACCCCAAGACTACATCGCGAAAAATCATTTATTGTCTATCCCAAAGTATTATGAGAGAGTTCTAATCAGAACCTAACAGAAAACAAAGCGGGAAATTGAACCCGGACTTGTCAGATCCGGGCGAATACGTAATGGAAAAGGTTTACGTAATGATCTAGAGAATTATTACGAAGAATGGATTGTAACGTAAGTTTTTAGGACTCGACCAGGTGGAAGGTGGTGGACCGGCGCAGCATACAGGCCAATCTAGGCCTATATCTGCTCCTCTAAGTCAAATAATGCAGAATGATGAACAAGTGCAAACAACCAACTGGAACACTGTCCTTGCGGTGGGTACCAAATGTCATTTTGAGTCACTCGCTTGAATCGTATTAATGTGCCCTCAAAATTGCGGATCAATTTAGAAATTACGATGCCGACAAAAATACGACGATATTGGAATCGTTTTGCCCCGAAATAATCAATACCATAATCGATTTTTAGGGCACACATACTCACGGTTTTAAGTCACTCTTATCGACTCTGCCTCAAGTCAGAGTTTTATTCGGTTTAATTCAGAATGCACAGGGTGGTGGTCAGCAGGGTGCTGGCAAGACTCAAAAGAAAAAACCTAAAGCCCAAACTGGAATTTTCGCAAATAAGGCACCCAGATCGCTTTTCTGGTACGGGCTCGACACATGTGATAGTACCCTTAACTCCGTGTTGAAAGACCATAAGTAGAATTTCTACTATCTATCATCAGTAGGGGCGACCAGACCTTATTTCATCAGCTTACTTTACATTTTTTATTCGAACGATTTCGATCGGATATAACTGATAATAGTTAGGTTGTCTCTAGTGGTTAAAATGATATTAAGAGGTACCACTAAAACCTACCAATCGTATCGATGATAATATCATAAGGTCCGTGTCGAGTCCATATTTACAGTTTGACATTACAAAACCCGTATCGACGCTACTGTATAAAGTTAGTTGAATTAAAAGTTTTTGATTATTTCATCCTTTCGACCATCTTTGCCAATTGTATTGCTTTGGGCATAACCAAACCTTATCCAGCTGCAGATTCCAATCCGACCAATGAAAAAGTGGTAAGTAATCCAACCTATATCTAGGGTGAATATTGAGAAAACTATATCTATAACCCACTTCAAACTTTTCTGGTTTTGAGTTTAGAAAAGACCAAAATCGGGGATTAAAAATATGTTAATTCGAGACTTATAGGTTGACACGGCAAAACGATGACGGCTTAAAACCATAAAACTTACTTATAAACATTTAGGAAAAAGTCGAATATGCCTTTATGTTTATATTTACATTGGAATGTGTGTTAAAAATCATTGCATATGGCTTTGCGATGCATCCGACAGCCTACGTTCGCAATGCTTGGAATTTATTAGATTTTATCATTGTTATTGTTGGGTAAGTAACATTGTGACCCCCTATTATTTAATTTATCAAACATAAAATTAATTTTAGCCTTATATCAGCTGTTTTGGAGCAATTCAGCACTGGTACCACAGATATTAAAGCCCTTCGTGCCTTTCGGGTTTTGAGACCTCTCCGTCTAGTGTCTGGAGTGCCAAGTGAGTTTATTAGGGTTCGATGGTCAAAGTCCCCGCCCGGAGTCGGCCCCGGACTCGGCCCCGGACAGCGGATATTTATATATGGATTAAGGTTTACAAGTGGTTTTGAATTCAATTATACGTGCCATGATACCCCTATTGCACATTACCATGCTGGTGAGTTATTCGATTGACATATTCAGCCGAGTTATTTGACATATTTCTCGCTAATGTGACTGTTAAGGTAATGTTTGTAATTGTTATTTATGCCATCGTTGGTTTAGAACTGTTCAAAGGCCAGCTTCATGCCACCTGCTATAAAAATGGCACACAAGTGTACTCAAATGTATCTCACATCTATGGCGAAAATGCGCCCTTATTATTAACTGATCCTGGAGATATAAGTTTCGATCCGGATGGTGTAACATTCCCTTGCGATGATACGTATAATACATCCATGCCTGAAAATTATTCTGAAAATAAATATCATGGTCGGCTGTGTGATTCTCAATATGAAATGTGCATTGGTCGCCAACGCTGTTTCCCTGTTGATCCCGATACTGGACTTTATAATACCTCATTTCCCGAAAATGATGATTGTTATCATAATACGACGTGGCCTGGATGGAAAGGCTGGTTTGAAAAACCTTTGAGCAAGACTCTTCAAATATTTTTTTCGTTTTCAGACCTTATTCACCAAAAAAACTAAAATTTTGCGCAAAAATTTTCTTCGACCTGAAGCACATTACTTTTAAACCTTAAGAAGGATGGCGTGGACCACATGGTGGTATCATCAATTTTGATAATATTATTTATGCTATGATAACGGTGTTTCAATGTATTACCATGGAGGGATGGACAGATGTTTTATATTACGTAAGTTATTACACATCTGACAGATATCATTGATTTTTATTAATGACTTTTTATCGTCAAAATCCGATTTCGTACATCGCGACTAATGCATTTTGTAAATTAATATTTGTTTTTTAGGTTAATGATGCATCTGGTGCAATGTGGGCGCAAGGCTGGATAGCAGTTCCGGCAATTTATTTTGTATCTCTCATAATTATTGGCTCTTTCTTTGTAATGAATCTCATTCTTGGTGTACTTTCTGGTGAATTTTCAAAGGAACTGCTGTCAAATCATTTATGGTAATGACGTAACAATAACGTCATGATCACCTCGGTTTTAATGTCTCGGTATAATAATGGTTTTTTTGACAGCGGGAGAATAGGAAAGAGAAAAGGCCAAAGCCCGTGGAGATTTCGTAAAGTTACGAGAAAAAACTCAAATGGAGGCCGATTACAAGGGTTATATAGAATGGATTGCACGTGCCGAAGATATTGATCCTGAAGATGATGACCTTGACGATGAACTTTCGATCCGAGGAAATTCCAGATTCGGCAAAGTAAATAATCATGACGTTCCAGAAGAACCTTCATTTCACGGATCCGATGATTCCCTTAAAAAAGTTGATCTTGATTGGTGGGGGAAAACTAAACGCAAACTTTTTCCAGCATGCTATGCGAAGTGAGTACTACGCAGCGCTTCTCACAAAAATTCGAATTGAATTTTCGAACTCTAAAAATTTAAAAATAATTTAGTAAACGACTCAGAAGATGGAATAAGCGCAATCGAAAAAGAATGCGGGCACTTGTCAAATCGCAAAGCTTTTATTGGTTTATAATATTTCTAGTCTTTTTGAATACGCTGGTTCAGGCATCAGAACATTACCAACAGCCCGACTGGTTGACTAATATACAATGTAAGTTACATATCATATTAATATTACTTTACAATAAAACATGTGCTTCAAAACTATGTAAACTAAGATGAGTCACGTGAAAGGGTCATCTCAGACTGACTTATCTAAAGGTACGGCTCGCGTTATTAATTTCAATTTTCAGTGGTTGCGAACAAAATCTTACTTGGTTTGTTCACTGCTGAAATGTTCCTTAAAATGTATGCATTGGGTCTTCAGCCATATTTTGTATCATTATTCAATCGATTCGATTGTTTTGTGGTCTGTGGCTCAATTGTCGAATTAATTCTTACATCTGCAGAAGTCCTAGAGCCACTGGGCATATCAGTCCTAAGATGTGTGCGCCTTTTACGAATTTTCAAAGTTACAAAATACTGGGCATCTCTATCAAACCTCGTGGCTTCACTTTTAAACTCAATCCGATCAATTGCCTCATTATTATTGCTGCTTTTCTTATTCATAATCATCTTCAGGTAATTTCATCTCTATTCTCGTACACCCCTTAATTTCATTTTAGTTTGCTTGGTATGCAACTGTTTGGTGGTCGATTTAATACAATTGAGCGTGCTGGTGATGTTCGCGCGAATTTCGACGATTTTTTACATGCTTTACTCACTGTTTTTCAAATATTAACTGGTGAAGATTGGAATTCTGTCATGTATGATGGTATAAGTGCCTATAATGGACCACGTAAGGAACTGGCTACCTGTGTCAGGACCATTTTTAATGAGTAATCCCATTTTGTATGGCTCATATCGAACATAAATTATTATATGATATAATATTTAAAATATAATTCCTGGTAAACAAAATAATAAGCCTTTGGGTCTTGCTGTTTCGATCTATTTTATACTTTTATTTGTGGTTGGTAACTACATTTTACTAAATGTTTTCTTGGCCATCGCTGTTGACAACCTCGCTGATGCTGAATCCTTGAACGAATCTCAACGAGAAAAAGAAATTGAGAAAAAAAGAAAAAAGACATTGCGACTCAAAAATTTGTCGAGAGTCTTCAGGTAAGAAAATTATGTTGCCAATCAGCCTATGAGACCCATAATTTATTAGTCATAAAACGGAATGTTTTGTTGTCGCAAGCAGGGATCCACGCGCCACTTGGTCCACATACCGATTTTGGGTTTTCAATGGTCCTCATCCAGCGCGGACCGAATTTGATAATATTAAACCGAAATACGGATTAACTTAGAAACCGATGGCTTATTTTGATTGATTGAAAATTCATCACCCAATTATAGGAGGCTCTCTGGTGACACTAGTGGTGGTAAAAGTCTGAAGTGTACTTGATTTCTCATGAGTACTGGTCCCGGACCTATTTGGTCCGCGAATTTGCCGTATTTCTGGTCCTCGCCAGTGCATTCCTAAATTTTCTTAAATATATCACTTGGTCCTAGGTCCTAGGACCGACCGGCTCTGATGCGTGGATCCCGGGTCTCAAGCACCATTTTTCTCCCTTTGGCGCCATCATTTCGGATGTGGTGAATAATTTTGCATTTAGAAAGAAAACTGTTGTAGAAAATGTTGTTGAAGTAAAACAGCAAGTTGAGGATGTTGAGTCAATCGATGAAGAAATTGCTGAAAATCAACATGTCCGGATTGAAGTTACATCAGCATCGGACAGCGATTCACTTCATTTACCCGAAGGTGATGATGATAGTGAGCCCGAAGTGCCTAGTGGCCCAAGACCAAAACGTCTGTCAGACTTGAACTTGAAAGAAAAAACAATTCCAATGCCGAATGCCTCTTCATTTTTTTGCCTTGGCACAAATAATCCCTTCAGAAAAGCCTGTCATAAAATAGGAATTGATTTTAAAATAAATCGTGGATGAATATATCCTTTAGACAATATAAAACCATGATTTTTCAGATTCATGGTATCTATAACCCCGATTTAAGACTTTTAATCAAATAAAAGTGAACTTGAATGTTTTCACAAATATTATCCTTGCCTGTATTGTCTTCTCATCTATTACCCTTGCCATTGAAGACCCTATAAATGAAAACAGGAATGAATTCATCACTTGTCTACACGACATCATTCGTGACCACTATGTCACCATGTGTAGGCGTGAGCGCATTGGTGTAGGCGCAAAATGGAATCCATATAAAAGTCCGAAAAATAATGTGCTGCGTATATTTGATTATTTCTTTACTTCTATATTCACCATTGAAATTGTCTTGAAAGTCGTGAGTTATGGTGCGATATGCCATAAAGGTGCTTATATGAGAAACTGGTTCAATTTACTCGATATGCTGGTCGTATGCGTTTCTATTTTGTCTATTTTCTCAGGTCTAGCTCTCGAAAAAACTGAAAAATCTCCTACCAGGATATTGTTCATCAGTTTGACAAAATCCTTCAAAAGTAATTACTATCATCAATTACCCTTAAAATCCATAAGTCATCAATTATCCTTGCAACAAATCGTAAACCTGGTCCTATGGAACGTAATTTCGAGACAATTTGTGGATACTTTATTACAATATAAGATTTTTTCTGGGATCATCCCAGTGGGATGTTATAAAATGAGCTATATAATATAGCCTATCACCCTTACGGGAAATTAATATCATGCTCATCTGAATGACGCCCTCTATATTGTATATTCGGAGAGTCGTCCTCCTCTTTCTCTCTTATGCGAGCAAGACATGATATTAATTCCCGTTAGGGCTGTTATATTTGATAAGTGTTGAATACTGTTGTACAATAGGCAACTTTAATTATTGAGGTCTAATAAGAAAGATGAAAAGACAATTTATTAATTCCTATTCCGTTAAAAATGATTTTTGGAGATTAAGATTGGAGGTTTTTGCACTAATGAGCCGACAGTGTAATTAAAAAGTTGTTGGGTTAAGTGTTATTATGGTTACTTTGGTTTTTTGGTCTTGAAAGAGCTTTATTTAAGCTGGTTCAACAATTTCTGTGATTAAAATTTTGCGTGTTTTACGTGTGCTTCGTCCCTTGAGAGCAATCAACCGCGCAAAAGGATTGAAACATGTCGTACAGTGTGTCTTTGTTGCGATTGGTACCATTGGAAACATTATTATTATAACCTCGCTGCTATTATTTATGTTTGCCTGTATTGGTGTTCAGGAAAGAGGTCATAAACTCAAGCCCATGGTAATTTTGAGCCAATTTCGGGCACAAAATGTGACTATAAACCCATTAATTCGGTATTATTGAGTCATTTCAGTATATTATAGATTCATTAAGAGTATCCCTAAGGGAGTATTATAAGTAACAACGAATTAATCTCTTGAAAAGTTATTTAAAGGTCGGTTATATGGCTGCACTGATTTGTCAAAGAAAATCGAAGAGGACTGTAATGGCGAATTTATTTCATATGAAGACAACTCCTTTGAAAAACCAATCGTTCAAGAACGAGTCTGGGAGAATTATGACTTTAATTATGATACAGTTCACGAAGCAATGCTATCGCTTTTTGTTGTTGCCACTTTTGAAGGCTGGCCACCCCTACTTTATAAGTAAGTGCACCTTAATTCGGCCGCCCTTGACCAAATTTGACCTTGGATTATGCTTGAAAATGCAGTATTTCGATGATATTAATATAATTGTATTGGCGACTGATTGGTACGTAAGTGCTCTTTGAAAAAGACTGACGGCCATGTAGCTGCAAAAAGGGCCGAAGTCGCTTTTGTGAGCACTGTCACCAATCGATAATCGGATTAGGCCATTTAATCGAAAATACATCTTTTCAAGAATATAACTATGTCACTCATATAGCCAGCTTACCATCTGGCGCTATCAAGTGGTCAAATTCAATTTTAGGTCAATTGACAGTTGGGATGATAATCATGGTCCCAAATTCATGGCTCGTCCGGCTGTTAGTTTATTTTACATTTCATTTATTATTGTTATTGCCTTCTTTATGATGAACATTTTCGTTGGTTTCGTTATAGTAACATTTCAAGAACAAGGGGAAATGGAATATAAAAACTGTGAATTAGATAAAAATCAACGTCAATGCTTAGGAAACATTTGAAAACAGAATTATCTAAACATACTGGGATTGGTATCGGTCAATTATGGAGAGCTTCAAAGAAATACAGTAGGGTGAAATCGGGGCGATAATGTGATAGACTGTAGACTTAACATATTGTTTCGGTAGTATCGGATTGACCTCTGTCAAATATAAAAAAAGAATATGCATTGAAAGCAAAGCCGATCAGAAGGTACATGCCCTCAAATCCGTGGCAATATCGTGTTTGGCTTGTTGTCAATTCCCCTTATTTTGAGTACTTTATGCTTGGCCTTATTTTACTCAATACTCTTTGCTATGGATATTCAATCTAATTCACTTGAATCATCATATACCCCCTGATATAAGGGGTATATTATTAAAGATTTGTTTCGTGAAATATCCCAACTGAAAGTCTTGCAGTTCAGCATGAAAACCAAATACCAAACCTTACAACATTGTTAAATTATCTGAACGTGGTATTCACAACGTTATTCACAATCGAAATGGTTTTTAAAATGGTGGCCTTCAAACCCAAGGTACGTGTCTTGTGTTTCGGACGAGCATTTCGATCTGAGCATTTCGGACGAGGCTTTACATATGCGGACGATTCATTGTCCATGTATTGCATCACAAACTAAAACAATTTAAAGCATTACTTCCATGACAATTGGAATACTTTTGATTTTTTGGTTGTGGTTGGATCTCTGGCTGATATTTTCGCAGCATCAAACAGTGGTGACAGTGGATCAGCTAAATCAAAAGGAATTTCGATTAATTTCTTCCGTCTATTTCGTGTACTGCGTTTAGTAAAATTACTTTCACGTGGTGAAGGATGGTATTTACCGAATTTGAACCGTTTTAACAGTATTTAAAGCAGTTTTAACATTTATACTACGATAGACTACGAAAGTATGTCGTCATGTGGTTCATGCGGTCGATAAAAACCATTTACAGGCATTCGAACCTTGCTATGGACATTTGTTAAGTCCTTTCAAGCTCTACCATATGTTGCTATGTTGATTGTGTTATTATTTTTCATCTATGCAGTTGTGGGAATGCAGATTTTCGGAACCATAAACACAGTCGATGGCGAACAAATCAATAGAAATAACAACTTTCAGTCGGTAAGATATGTTCAATCATAAAACCGGAAATTATAGGACATTTCAAGTTTTTCTTTGCATGTTTGCTTTTGTTCCGATGTGCCACTGGTGAAGCCTGGCAAGAGATCATGTTGGCATCACGGGCTGGACAGGAGTGTAATCCAATTTACTTGATATCATCAACATATCATGAAGGATTCCCTGATGCTGCACAAGACCCGGTTGAATATGAAAAGTTTCTTATAAAGAAATACAGGAAAACGATCTTATAGCGATGAATATATAAAAAGTTATATAAAGTGTTTAATGTCGATATGACATAAATGAAAGATTTAAAATTGTATCGTGATCGTATGATACAGCTGTGGTTCAACATTTGCATATTTTTATTTCATTTCATTCTATATGCTGTGCGCCTTTTTAATAATTAACCTGTTTGTCGCTGTTATTATGGACAATTTTGATTATTTGACGCGTGACTGGTCAATTTTGGGTCCTCATCACCTTGACGAGTTTGGTCGAATTTGGTCAGAATATGATCACGAGGCAAAAGGTCGAATAAAACATCTCGACGTGGTCACTTTATTAAGAAGAATTCAACCACCACTTGGTTTTGGTCGTTTATGTCCACATAGAGTCGCTTGTAAGAGACTTGTTTCCATGAATATGCCATTACAGTCAGATGGTACAGTTATGTTCAACGCAACATTATTTGCATTGATTCGTACATCTTTGAAAATCAAGACCGAAGGTAAATTCAAATTCAAAAAAAAATTTAATTTAAAAAAAAAGTAATTTCTGCATTTTAAGGAAATATTGACCAAGCAAATGAGGAACTTCGATCTGTCATTAAGAAGATTTGGAAACGAACCTCGATGAAACTGCTCGATCAGGTTGTCCCACCGGCGGGCAATGATGATGTCACTGTCGGCAAATTCTATGCAACATATCTTATTCAAGAATATTTCCGTAAATTCAAACAAAGAAAACTTGAACGTCAACATGGTAATAGAATGGCTGGTGCTCTTCAGGCTGGTATCCGAACATTGCATGAAGTCGGTCCTGAAATAAAACGTGCCATTTCATCTGATATACTACCAACTGGTCCAGGAGAACATCTTCCTGATGATGAATCATATGAAGAGGAAGTCTGTTATGAAGGTATTATTTGTTATAGAACTATGTGATAGTTAAAATGGTTTTTTAGACGAGGAACCAGTTCATCGCCGTCGTCATTCTCTTTTTGGAAATTGGGCAAAGGGACCAGGATCCAAAGAGGACAAAGATGTTAATCATCACAATAGACCCTTGAATGTAGAAAAACAGTACCCTAAATACAATGATCCACGTAATCAAAATGTAAGTAATAACCTTTCTGATGCCCTCCAGCGATCAAAAAATTTTCCAAATCTAAAATGTCACAATTTCATATTTGATTTGAACCGATTGCATTAACCGTTGTGCGGTTACTTTTAACCTAAATTAGTCTCAAGCTCATCTATATGCACTTTCAGCATATAATAAACTAACAATAACTAACTATAGGTTGAAAATTCTAAGAATTATCCCGACGTTATACCTCAGCATGATTCCTACAATCATGAGGACGACGATGATTTCCAAATGCCTGACGAAATGATGGAAACAAGCGATGAGGATAATAATACAAATAATAATACCAATGTTCACTTTTCTAACTTAAAGCCAAGGTAAAATAAAGGAATTGACCCATTCATCACTCAACCAAAAAACGACCCAAACCTTACCTAAATCCCACCCATTAGAAACTCAAAACCATAACAAAATCTGACCTAAAGCCACTTCAAAATCGTTTTCAGCGAAACTGAAAACACAGATTACCTCTCATCATCACAAAATTCGCCTGGTGATGTTATATCAAATTTTGTGAATACGATAAAACGTTCTATTGGCCGAAAATTACCTCCAACTCCACTAAAATCACCATTTTCGAATGAAATGATTGAATCCTACGTGCCTAAAGAAAATGGGTGAGTGTCAATTTATCAAATTTTGGATTTTTTTCAACTTGTTAATATTAAGAAATCATCTGAATCTTCCGCTTTACAATGAATCTTCTTTCTGGCGGGGTGCACGTAGTTACCAGCCGAGTCCGGTTGGCCACGATCGGTGCTCACGTGACCGATTAATTGGTATCAAACACTCACTCCAAGGATCAGAACGTGACCTTAATTATCCAGTTCAAAAAAATAATAATGCTGAACCGCGTAAACTAAGCAGACAAATGGCAAAAACTTTATATGAAATTGACTCCAAGCCGTTAAATTATTCAGCGCAATGCCAAGGATCTTACTCAAGCTCCGATACAGACAGTCAAGACCAGTCCAGAATACCAAAATACAATTCACAAATACTTGGCACTTCAACAAGGTCACTTATACAACAGGTCAGTAATTATTATAACTTCGATAGTGAATTCCGAGAAACTAACTTTATCCTATTGAGATTTTTTGATACTGAGGGTTTCTGACTCAGTTAGTGATGGTGAATCTGACGATAAAAACATTTTGATCAGACTCCCTGGGAATCCGATTCTAGAAATTAAGATAAAAATTTGTCATTGTGTAGGTGGCACTAACACGCGTGGGCGGTTTTTCATGAAAGTATGCAACATTCCTATTTATAATTGTCCGATGATTTTGGGATATTTTTTAGTGTTGGTTTATTTGATTTTCGAATTCAGCCTATCGGGGGATGATTTTAGAAGAGCAACGCAAATCGGCCAAATCATATATTTTGAAAACTTGACCGTGCAATACCCGGTTGGCAATACTGTCGTTTGATGTCCGAAACCGCGGATGTGACGAAAATTTGAGTGTCACGTTTGAGAATAATGAATTGTTGAACCTGTCATCCAACTTGGGAGTTGATTGCGAAAAATACCACTGTGTTGGTCGCAGATGTGAATTGACATGGGTCCTAATACCTTCCGGCTTAAGAATCTAATGACATCGAAGACCACCTATCACCCTGAGAGTATACTTGTAAACTTTAACACTCATTTGCAATTAATTTTGTCACCGAGGGCATTAAAACTAATACTATATAAATTCAAAATGATAAGTGACTCACACTTTTGATCTAAGCGCTGAGTTCTCTCTTGAAAAAAAGTTTTCGACGGTCTCGATTTTGTCTTAACCATAGTGGACAAATAAGCCATTTTAATTGAATTAACAATCGAATAACAATCAAATTTAGGTTTATTTCGAAGAAGGACTCGATCAATTAGGCCACGATGAAGATTTGATTTCGCTGGCTGGATCAGAAATTGCAGGAGCTTACAACCTTACTCTGAATCAAATGGAGTCAGCAGCAGAAGAAGTCAGTAATTTATCGGGGGGTTAACATCAAAAAATATTAATAAACGATTTTAGATCCTTTCATTTTCGCCCTCTCTAAGCTCTGAGACGCCTTCTGGTGGTGAAAATGAGCGATTTCTTCACGAAAAACATGAGCTTGGCAATAATCTCTTCTAAAATGTGATGCATTCACCCGAATATACCCAAACTGTGCACTTTTATTAAACCCGACCGATCGATGAAACCACCTTAACCACACCACGTACCACCCACGCACTCTGTACTATGCGGGCACGCCTAAATCGGCCCATGAATCCTGCCAATTATTTAATTGAGTTCACCTTGCGCCTCTTGTTAGAATAAAAAATAATAAGAAGTTTAAACAAAATGGATGAGTTTATTTTCATGAAGGGGTCATGCGGTTTGTCCAGATTCGTGGACGTTCGCTTAGATACATGTATTTAAAAGTTCATGTTAAAAATATTTACAGAATATAAAATTAAAAATCGTAGCTATTTTGTAAGTTGTAAGAATCGTATAAATCGAGAATTTCGTCGTCGAGAATTTCTGTTTTGTCGTCATGTATTTCATGATAAGACTTTGGAACGTGATTAAAATCAATCAAATGCGAACGAATAAAAGCATGGTTTTCGGCAAGCTTCGATCTAGGGATATTTCCATCATACTATACCTGAAAAGGCTATGCATACTATTGTTTCTCACAATCCTGGAAATGATCAGCTGGTATCTTTGCTGGTTCGTGATAAAATGGATAATCGAACCCCATTGGCCGACAAGTCTTCTGGCACTGCTTTTCCAACACAGTCAATAATTTGTCGAATCTTGACTGAAGCTTTTTTTGGATCTAAGGTCATAATAGCCACACTGTGAGTATGATTAAACTGTGTAATTCAAACATCTAGTTGCGATTTAATTCGGTCAATATCTACCCAATCGTTGGAACCATGTTTGTCTCAATTAACCATAGTCCGAAAACTTTATATGATGCCGTTGTTTTGTGTATTTACAACGATTCTTCACGATTTTACCACAATCATATCCCTTCCTGTATGCGGGCCTTGCACTTTGAACTGAACAAAACTTGACCCAAGTTTTCAAGGTAGTGCTCGGCATATTCAACCCTGAGCATCAAAAAACTTTCTTCATAATCATCAGTGGCAATGCTCTCAATCGCCTTTCGTACAGTTAGTCACCATTCCGGTATAGACTTCCGTATCAGGAATCCTGAGCCGAACATTCTTTTTAAAAAATTCTCTAGATCATCTTATAGGGAGTCTCTTGCTATAAAGTAATGGCGACCACCACCTTAATTTGCTCGGCACTGAAGTCGTTCAGGCAGTGTGTTTTTCCTTCAGCTGCTTTTGCGCTGTGAAAAGCCATATTGTGCTGAAATAGTATTTTAAAACCAATTCAAATATCAATTATATAAAATTATATAAATTATTATAACTTCTATCATTTATAAAACATATCTATCAAACATAATATCGAATCAAGGGAAAATGATTGAAAAAACCTTCAATTTATCTTTAATTTTACGCAGTAAAGTCTTGACTCTTTTTGATGGATTTTCTGAGCTCCAAAGTTTTTCAATCAAAATGCTGGTGAAATCATATGCACGCTGAAACAGGTTTCTTCACTTCCATTAAATTAAATTTATATATTATTATTGATATTAGAATAAAGAAGCCGAATAACCCTTCCTGAGGTAACCATTCAAAATCTTTTGCCCTACCAACAATTTCAACGCATGTGCCTCTAAAATGAATTTTAAGACTTGTGAATGTTAATCATTACATACTTTTTATTCCATTGGGTATCACCACAAGTTCTCCGAGCACCTGGAAAGTTTGAAGTTTCATCTGCATCGGAAATAATTAAAAATAAAAAAATCCATAGAGAAAACATATTTTATTTAATAATGAAATTTTGAGAGGTCTAAAATACGTCTTTATAAACTCCGATTATTAACCATGAATCGTGCAGAAATCGAGGTTAACCACAATAAACCGCCAAGTTGCATCAGTCATCAGACCAACTCACTGTCCAATCAAGGATCAATCTCACAAATAATCATAAATAAAATGTAAGTTATAAGTTTTTCGTTGAATGATGAATTCCGGGATGCCTGATACGAGTGCAGCACACGATGTAAAATGTTTTTGGAACAAGCATGTCATGCCGCATTTCTTATGCTACGTAAGTTATATAACGGCCAACTCACGCTCTTATAATAACAGAAGTTCTGTTATAAGGTCAGTTAGGACCTTGATTCAAGGCCACAAACATTTTCAATGTCACTACGGTCACATCTGGATGCCGGTCACATCCGGGCGCCTTCAGTATCAACCAGAGATACCCGCCGCGAATAAGGTATTCTTCAGCTACTCCACTTGCGACACAGGGGCCTAGCATATAAACTACCATAGAATCAGTTGACCTATGACTCATAGGCTATGAGCTGTTAACAATTAACTCCCATAGGTACATCGGCCATTTGAGTGGCCGATTTAGTAATTTTGTTTTGATGATAACGCCCACGCCAACCAACGAAAGAAAAATATTTCTGAGTCAAGTTCAAGATTCGAACCTCTTCTTTAAGTTTCTATTATCAAAAAATCGGTCATATTAATCATTTGAGAGAAATCGGCGAAAAACTAAAATTTCAAAAACCTACGCGTACCTATGGGAGTTAAACCAGTTTTGATAAATTAGGAGGAAGTAAACTTGATTTTTGACGAAATCATTTTTTATAACCTATGACTTGTGCCCGTTATAGC
The DNA here is from genome assembly GCA_004367895.1 of Oikopleura longicauda. Lineage (NCBI taxonomy): Eukaryota > Metazoa > Chordata > Appendicularia > Copelata > Oikopleuridae > Oikopleura > Oikopleura longicauda. Next base: position 25,193 of record SCLD01114184.1, read on the forward strand.
GGTTGAAATTTTTTCCTAAATCTTCTGAGGGGACAATTGACATTGGGGAGTTAAAAAAAATACTTTTTCGCACATGCTCGCATATTTTGTCCTGAATGGAACCAAATTTAATAAAGTTTGCTTTAATCGTAGACGAATGGAACAGATAAACTTTCTTATAATTCAATTAATGAGATTAAGCCGAACTTTGGAATTAAATCAGTAGTTAGGGTTAAGACTACAGGGAAAAGAGTCATTTTTCAAATTATTAAAAAGCTGATAACGAAAGGATGAAGGGTCTAAACGCTACAATTAAATTGGAAACTTGATGTTCAAAAGAATCCAAAAACACTAAAATCGGACATTATCGGTCACCCGGTTCTGAAATCACCGATCAAAGTGATCTCTCCAAAATTGAAAATGTGCCCAAATTTTTTTCTACGGAGAATCTGATTGGTCGAAATTTTTAAAAAATGAGTCATCGATTTGGGCACCAAATTTGGTATTGGTTAAAATGCATTAAGTCAAAGCTGATGCAATTAGATAATTTTTAATTATCACAGAAATATGATGTATATTTTATAATCTATTGTTCTTTTTGGCATTTGATCGGGTTGTTCTTTTTGAAAATTGATTAAAATCATAAGTGAATGCATTTAATGCATCAGTTTGACTCATGAATCATGAGTCATGATTATAAATTTCAACAATTCTTTTTATTTGATTTCTTGCTTTTTTATGTGGCACCGGAACTGTTTTGTCTTCGTCGTCATCGGCTTCGTCGTCATCATCTTCGCCTTCGTCTTCTTCATCTTCAGTGTCGTTTCTCGGTGGAGACGATGCGCGTTTTCTAGCAGCTCGTTTTGGCAAGGATTTTATGGCTTCGAAACGCCTGTTATCTCGGCATGCATCTCGAAGAGCCCCTTCGCTTTCAGCCAATTTTCGCTTTTAAGATTTTAAGGGTGCAAGCTTCACCAAAAAGTGGTAAGAAAAGCCTGAATTCAAAACCATCCTTTAAAATGGCATTTTGGTCATTGAGTTCTGTGTTCATGTTTTCTATTTTGCTCATTCGTTCAATTAAATTTTGTATTTCACTTGAAATCAAAAAATGTGAATAGCATATAAAATGCATTTCGAAATATAAGTATGTGAACTCACTTTTTTGCATCAGTATCATCAGCTGGCGTTTCGTGTTCTAGCAACTTGTTCTTCAATTCTTCGTTTTAGGTCTGCAGAATTTGAAATTTCTGATTCAAGGTCTTCATCTCGTTTCTAAGATAAAATTCTATATCACGTGATCAACATATCGTTGACCAATCAGATCGTTTGTAGAAAGTTTTTTCGGGCGCATTTCCATTTTGGAGATCACTTTGACCGGTGATTTCTCAGAACCGGTTGACTGATAATGTCCGATTTAAGTGTTTTTGGAACGTTTAGAACATTAAAATTCCGATTTAATTGGTTTTGTAGCGTTTAGATGGTTCATCCTTTCGTTATCAGCTTTTTAAGATTTTGAAGAAATGGCTCTTTTCCCTGTAGTCCCTGTAGACACTGTAGTAAGGGTTGACTACTTATATCACCATCGGAATTATAGGTATAGCGAGTTGGTTTTGAGATGGCATAAAAGTAAGTACAAAATATAAATTAAAACAAACTTAAATAATTGGCAAAAAATCTTGGCAGAAATAGAGACGCTGCCATGAACATCGATTAACCATTGAGATTGCCACTTTAAACCGCGTGAAATTGTCTTATTTTTCTAAATATGGAATTTGGATGGCTATCTTGCACTGTTCTTAGACGTCAAAAAGTATTATACCGAGTATTATACCGATCAAACCATGTGGTCTATTTTTTCTTGGACGATAAAGCTAAAAGTTCTTTTCATAGGCGAACCAAGATGTGGTTGGCCATAATATCAAGCTGATGCCACATTAATTTTCAATAATGTAACCTCACATGACCTTAAGTCTTAAGAATAGAAATTCTCTTGTTATGAGATGGTCTTGTACTATGTTGTCGGTGACTCCTTAAACGAACCACCTCGATTAGTGGAACTACCATGAATCTGGGATTTCATGAATCTAGCATTTCAAGGGGCCGAGATTTGTCTACTCGGTATATACTAGTAATGTCGCTCAAAATAAGATATTATTTTACTAAAATAGTTCTTGGGGTACGAACCAGGTCACAAACTAGGTCACAAACTAAGGTAAGATTTTTTAGATGAGACTTTCGAGATCAGAAAACTGGCTCGCCGGATTTTAAAACCAAGTGGTCCATCAGATAGCCAGAGTTCATTTATGTGTAATAACATGGCCTTTTTGCGCAATTTGCTCTTTAGCGCCATTGGCGGATATTTTTGTAAAAATAAGTCTAAATCTTCTACCTCGATATTCAAAGTACACTTGTGGTACGTTCGCCTCTACGCCTCTCGATATTCCACGGATCTTCAGAGTCCACATTGTGGACTCCAAAACGCCATTTTGATGGTTTCTTTATTAGTTGCAGGAAACCACAGACAAAACCGATTTAAAGTGGTCCGTGATTTTCAAAATGTTTGGTCCTGGTCCGGTTCTAAATTTCTCAATTTTTTCGGTCCTCGTCCAGTCCTGGATCAATCGGTTTTGGTCCGTGGATTCCTGCAACTAATAAAGAAACCATCAAAATGGCGTTGTGGAGTCCACAATGTGGACTCTGAAGATCCGTGGAATATCGAGAGACGTAGAGGCGAAGTCGTCGTCACGAAGACCATCGAAAATTTAGATTTATTTTTTTACAAAAATGTCCGCCAGTGGCGCCAGAGAGCAAATTGCGCAAAAAGGCCATGTTATTACACATAAATGAACTCTGGCTATCTGATGGACCGCTTGGTTTAAAAATCTGTCGAGTCAGTTTTCTGATCTCGAAAGTCTCATCTAAAAAAAATCTTACCTAAAGGTCCAAGGCGGCGCTCAAAAATATTCTTTGAGAGTATGGTTTCACCTAGTCCCTTTAAAAACTTTTGTACGATTTCACCTGGACCCCCCTTCTCTATAATTTCAGTGAACTTTTAAGCCTAAGCTTATGATTAAGATACCCAAACGTGAGAGGTTGAAGATAGAAGCTAGACAACATCATACAACCATGGATGAATGGATGGACCGGCTTGAAACTGGAAAACCTCAACTCGAAGATGGTTTGTACCCTTGGGGGGGGTGCCAGATGAGA
>SCLD01114295.1:0-28307 GCA_004367895.1 Oikopleura longicauda
AGTTTATTTGAATGGTCAAAAAGACTCGAAAATGATTTTTTTGAATTTTCTTTCAGCCACATAAGAAAGTGAAAGTGGTTTCCAGGAGCACACCAGTTTATAATTCACTTGTTGATCTTGTGCAACGGATCTAATGCGGCAAATATTATGCAATCAAATCAAGGCTTGACTAGATATTGATTTCCGGGCTCTTTCCTTTGCCCTATACTTCCTCGCGATACTGAATTTACCAAACATACAGTTTTATCGAGGGCTTCCCAAATTCCTTATCGTATGACATATCCACGTCAGGGGTATTCCAAGAAGCGCCAAGAGTGGCTCTCGTGAGCTCGTAAGAAACTTCAGCGTAGAATATTTCGACTTACGCTCAGGGAAATCCGTCTGTGAGTGCAGGACTTCGGCGCACTCTAAAACGCCACATTTAGGGTCCAAGGCTTGGTCACCGAGCCCTCTGATATGTTTTATTGCACGTGGAAAATTAAAAAAACCTAAGCGAGGTTTACTCGCATTGATTGTTTGTAACCAATCAAGATACTGTCCGTTTGTTATGTAAACATGATATCATAAAGCCTCGTTTGACACATGTTTTCCTGTCATAACTTTTTTTTTAACCTATTCAATCAACAGATTTCCAGTATATTTGTGTGCCAGAGCCTTGTAGCCCAGAGGTCTTAATTTGACCAACTCACAATTTTTTAACTAATTCCATAAATTATATATTTTCCATTTTCGATCAAGCTTTCGATCGAATGCACAAAGCGGACGATAAAGATGGTTGATATTGACTGAAAATGACCGGAATTTTTGAAAGGAAGAAATAAACGAAATTATTCGAAAACGTAGTTATTTCAGCTCAATTATTTCTGACTTTTTATAAACCTTCGAGTCATGCTTCGACTGAAAGATCTTTGTGACCGACTGCATTCAAACCGGCAACATTTTAGTCTATTCAATTAATTTAACATTTGGATAAATTCTGTAACATTACCGATAAAAGATATGGATCATATGATGTTACACGGACAAATTGTTTTGATTTTGTCAGCAATCGCGGGTTGTAATCTTTCCTTCGCTATCTTTTAGGTCCTTATATAAATATAAATCCTCATATAAATAACGATAACAAAAACACAAATATGAAAAATCTGGTGCACCTGAATATTCACGTTTTCTAATCGTTAGAGCCTCTTTGGAATTTTATAACGATGTGAAGGATGTGGTTAGGGGGTAACCGAGCACAATTGGCTCCGATAAGACTGAAAGGCCTTAATAACGTTGGAAAAATTTGCCGAACCCTGTCCTGGTTCGTTGTTTATTGGGGCTGATAAGAGGTTCATCCACATTTCAAACTTCATAAAAATCGTAAAATGCAAAGTTCTAGCGCCATCGTAATTTATCCTCATCTAAACCATTATCTTCATCCTATCCTCTACTAAATCCCAAATCGTCCAAGCTATAAAAGGCCTCTCAATTTAGACCATATCATCACATTTGAAAATTATAAATATTTCAATAAATATTCTTTTATAACTTTTATACCAATTTATATTATATATACTTTTTAAAATGAAATTATCATCAGTCGTATTGGGAACAGTCACGGCAAGAAGCACATGGCAGAAACCAACTCGTCTTGAAGTATCAGAAGCGATTAGAAATGCTCAAGCTTTTCATTTCAAAGATCCAAATTCACGTGAACGTGCCCTGGTTACAAGTGAAATGTGTATGGCCAGCGATCCCATAGTTGATCAGACAGAAAATACACAGGGTTTTCATTGCTCGGGAACCTCTTGTGTTGTGGAATGTAACCCGGGTTATGCCCCAGACTCAAAATCTGTGGCACATTGCCGTCAGCGAAAATCTGGTGCTCTCTCATGGAGTGCAGATATCTCAAATGTCAAATGCCACACTTGTGCCGATGCAAATCTAAATGATTCTAATCTCTCCGAGAACTGTTACGTAAATGATAAAAATAAGCGTAGGTGTGAATATGTCTGCACCAATGGTGGCAAAGTTACTCACCCACTCTATGGAACACCCCGTGTCAAATCTATTGCAACTTGCAAATGTGACAAATACTCCGATAATTGCAAGTGGTACATTTCTGCACAAGATGCTGATTTGTCACAACTTGCATGTGTTGGTGGTGCTGTCACTACTGAGGAGCCAGAAACAACAGTCGAACCACCAGCTGGTTGCGATGCCAAGCAAACGGATTGCACATCCATCAAAAACAAAATCACTTTCATGAACAGTTGGACATGTAGAAATTGTCACCGATTGAGAGTTGAATATAATACACAAAATATGGGAATCAATGATTTCGATAATAAAGATTACTTGGATATTCAATTCGATCGCGAAATTGTTTGGTTGCAACATGCCCATCCAGTTGACTCTGCTGAGCATATTGGTGGAAACGTCTGGAGAGTTGGATTCAGTGACCAAGCAATGTTTGGTGATAACAGAGTTGATTTCACTGCTGAAGTTAAATCGGTTGATGGTGCAAAACCAAGTGTTCTATCAGCTTCATCATGCCCCTGTTCCAATGAAAACGGGGCACCAACCGTCAAGCCACCAGTCACAACTGCTTCAACAACCCTTGCAACAACTCAATCATCCACTCTTCCAACAACTGCCGCCACAACAGCTGGAACAACCAATGCTCCAACATCTGCTGTCACTGCACCAACAACACCACCGCCATCACAATGTAAAGGCAAGTCAAAAGATACCAAATGTCAGTGGGTTGGTCAATCAGTAAATACGTTAAACTCATGGGTCTGCCGAAACTGTTTCCGTGTCAGAGCATACTACAACCTTAGTAAATATGGTATTCAACAATTCCACAGTGAAGATTTTATGGATATCGCGTTTGATGGCCCCGTCACCGCAACCACCTTTGCACATCCAGTTTCATCATTCACCGATATGGGTAACAATAAATATAGAATTGGGTTTGGTAAAACTGCTCAATGGGTTAACCGACAAATGGATTTCACTCTTGAACTTAGACAACTTGAAGAGGGACCACTCCCAAAAATCAAAGGTGTAAAATCTTGTCCATGTAGTGAAGCAGGTCCAGTGACAACTGGTGCACCTACCACTGCTGCCACAACCAAGGCAACAACAGCTGCTACAACCAAGGCAACAACAGCTGCTACAACCAAGGCAACAACAGCTGCCACAACAAAGGCAACAACAGCTGCTACTACCCAATCAACCACTAAGGTAACCACAACAAAATCCACCACTGCAGAAACAACTGCAGCTACAACAAACGCTCCAGATACGTGTGATTCATTAAGCGTCATCTCAAACGAAATCACCTGGTATCAAGCTCAACCAACAGGTGGAAATTGTGATCTTAACTGGACTCATATGCAAAACAATAACCTTAAATCATGGACCAAGTTTGTTGCTCTCCCCAAGGGTAATGGTAAAAACGCCTATGATAATCATTCAAACTGTGGTAGATGTATCAAAATCAAGTGTGATTGCGATCAGGTAACTATCAAAAGCCCAACAACGTTTCAATCTTAACTAACCTAAGTTTCTTTTTTAATTTCCCCAATTAAGGCTCAATTCCCCGGTCAAAACTTGTGTAGCGGCGGAGAAACCGTTGCCATGGTCGTTGACTCTTGCCCAACTTGTCACAGCTTCAATGATGTCGACACTTCAACTGCTGTCTGGAACACTATTTCTGGAAATGAATCTCCCAGCATGTATACAGGTAATATATTGTTATACTAATTATCCAAAACTGTCAAAAATGTGGCTTTTCATTTTGTCTATGAGGGGGTAGACTATATCTTGAGATAATAGCTCTAAAATTAATTGAAGGATCATACGAATATGTAAAGTGCCCATCTGGTTTTATTTCTGGAACAACCAAACTCCGATTCAAGGGTGGTGTTAATCAGTGGTGGTGGGCTGTTCAGCCACAAGATTTTCAACATCAAATAACAAAAATGACTGTCAACGGACAATCTGTTCAACTTGGTTCAAGTAAGTTTTCAATTCTATAAACGAAAAATATTTTACCCATAATGAACCAATCTTAACATTTTACCTCAGTCGATGGTTATTGGTTTGTTCAAGAAAGTGCTCCAACTTACCCAGCAACAGTTTGTTTCGAGAATGATCAAGGTGATTCTGGTTGCGCCACCTTTTCATCAGCTGAAGTTCAAGACTTCGCTATAATTGATCTTGGTGTATCACTGTAAAGACGATGCACTTAAAAAACGCTATTTCCATATTTTGTAGTTCATTGTATTATAAATTGTAAAGTCTATTAAATACTTGAAAATAAATAAAAATAATAAAATAATTTTATGCATATATTTATTATATAAAAGACAAAAATTTTAACTGACAAATAATATCTGTGGCCAAAGACAGCCATTGAGCCATTAAAATAAATGTATGATGGAAATTCAGTTCAAAGCAGCTGATTGGTATTGCATTCAACCAGCTGGAGCGAATTTCTTGAAGAAGATCATCTTCTGAAGATGCTCTTTTTCCTCCATCGGTTTGGATTAGAGTTTTGATAAAGAGCTGAGGTTATTTGGGCCAAGATAAATAAGCTTTCATGACTTTTCATGAAATAGTTGACATGAAATTGACAAAATGTTGGCAAATAAAAAATTTCGATTTTTGATGTCGTGAATCTCATCAAATGAAAATCGAACGGATTTTTTCGATGGGGAAAATGATCAAAGGATCATACCTTTGGTCGGCATCAATTGTTAGTTGAATGTTACATATGAAATACGAACAGAAACTCTTGGTTGACAAAAAGAGTAAAATTCCCATTGTATTCCTAAGTCAGTCTGCCATAGCCCCACTTCAAACATAATCGAATAGCAAAAAGCTGTATTGATATTACCAATTTGACAGCTTATATACTCTAACGAATCATCTGTCTTTTCGATTGGTCGATTTTTATAGTTTGAGTCTTCGGCAACTATTTTCAAATTCCATCCAAATGTGTCGCTGAATCGAATTGCTGGATCACACTTGTCAACCGGCTCATGCACTCCGTCAGATGTTGTCACATTCTTCCTTTAAATAAGTTTTATTTAAGGTTTATCATTCAAAGTGGTGTGAAAACTGTTCTTTCTTGACCCCAAAATGCGATGTTCCTTGTTGGGATAGGTAAAAGTGAACTGTCAAAATTGATTTTTACAAGTGACACTGCAACACCTTGAACTATCAGTCTATCACGTAGCAATGCAGTCTTATTAATGCATAACGTATGCAGCATAAATTTCAGATTTTTTTATTAAACAAAATGGTGAGGATAGTTTCGGGCGAACATTTTTTCAATTTTTTAAGCTCTTGGTAACGAACCATCATTTCACCGTTGACAAAACTATGAATTTTTTATTAGGATAGAAGGTTTTAACTTACATATTTGACGATGCTGCAATCAGCTGAACAAGTGGCTTGCAATATTGAATTTGGCTATACGTTAGATATACTCGAATTTGCTCTATCCAATTTCGTGGCGGATAATTTGAATCATTTGGCCAAAGTGCTTTCATACTGTCAGCTATTTTGAGTTCTTTTTCAACAAGAGAAAACCCAGCAGTATTATCACTCAAGTTAAACCTAGCGATTATATCAGGATCGGACGAGTTACACTAAATTCGAGGGCTTATATTTGTGTCTGATGAAAGTTTTATATTTTAATTTGGTTTTCGAAAACAAATATGAATATAAATCTATACAAAAATATTGATTATGTTTAGAACTTACAATCCACGGTTGAGTATGAACGTAAAAATGAAATCTTTTGTGATGTCTAAATATATCTTCCAGCGTATTCACTATAAATTTTATCGCCAGTTTCCGTCATTTTACCATTTCCAAAATTTAAAGTAAAATTTCATTTTTGGGATAAATTTCCTGAGAGTGTAACCAGATAATTCCATGGATCTTCTTTTTGGATGAATCTTGAGTCTATATCAAAAGATATTTGAGTAATGTTGCAGGGCATTGTAATTCTTAGGGAGTACGCACATGAATTCCACCATTGATTGTGATAATGAGGTATATTAATCTGAAAACAGTATTCTTTAATAGTGTGCTATTAATTCATTTATTACTTTATTTGAACAATAAACTGTATTTTAACTAGCTACATCTAATTTAATCTTGTAAACCACTCACCTGTGCAGCAAACCCGGATCCATCGGGGTAAGGAGTTCCCGGTTGAAAATTTAATCCCGGACCAACAGTCCGTGCGGTTATCTCAACCCATGGACCAGCTGAGAATTCACCGGTCTCACCAAGTGTAACAAGTCCAGCCAACTCAAATTTATAAAATGTATCTGGCTCAAGGCCACGAACTTTTGCTTCATTGAAATCGAGATAAGCATCGTTTAAAAACTCTTCTTCATAATTACCAAATTCCCTTGTTTTGTTTCAAACTTTTTCAGAGACTCCGATCCGGTCTGCGTAGTATTCGGACACCAGTTTTGAAACCGACCTGTAAACTTTGACTTGAAATAAGGTATAATCTCCCCAGTTCCATCCAAGACGAATGTCAACTTCAGATTCATCTATAAGAACAAGGCCCGTTATCTTTTTATGGATGATGTTATCCAAGGTAAGCTGGGTATTTTTGTCCACAGAATTGTCTGTGACAGCAACATCAATATCAGATTTTGTTCCCTGAAATGGTAAGTAGTGACTTTTCGATCACTTTGAAACCGTTTCCAGTCTATTTTTCGATCTCTTTTTCAGTCACTTACATTTTGTTTTCGACTCAGCAAAACGCCGTTTTTCTCTCTGGCTGATAAGATCTCTATTCCATATATGAATTTAAATATTAAAAAATATAAAATGAGAGAAAACATCTCACTTAAAAGTGAGTTTTTCGGCTCGAAATTCGGCTCGAAAAAATGGATCGAAATAGGTTTGAGTGTATTTTCGAAAAAACTTAACCGATGACTTTTAAAGCAAACCCTTAAAACAGTCTAAAAATGCCGGAAGCTGCTCTCCAGTGCCTTTCCAAGATTTGATCAGTCGAAATCAAAATCATTTGACACATCTTAAAATTGAGATTACCATCAATAGATTCAAATCACCATTAACTTCTGTTTTGAACCATATAATAAACAAGCGGAATAATGTAAATACTTGATTTTTTTAAATCCTGATGTTCTTGATTGAGCTATCGTTATATGATTACTTATATCCAAGTTGTGGCTTCCCTAATTTTAATTTTAATTTAATTTATTGGTGCTCACTAAATGAGACTTTTACAGGCGGGAGACTTTCGCGAAGCGTATCCCCTGGGATTGATGACAGAAATAAAGTGGCAGTTTTTGACTTTAGTTTACCCTGATTTTTAAGAGTTCTACTGGAGACATTCGATCAGATAATAATGAGAGATTGGAGGAATTGAATTACGTTTTTATCTGGAGGGTTCATTAGAAACTTCAATATCAAGCCCAAAATAACGATTTTTTAGCGATTATGATAGATTTCCAACTCTGCTCTAGAACGAACTCCAACTCTCTCCTGCACAGCCTGTCCCGCAAAATAAAAAAAATATGTTGTGAATAGATGTTTATTTAGATGAAAGGAGTAATATATTCAGAATGCTTGATGCCCATTGAGTATCTTGGAACTTGTTGCTTATTGATATTTACATGTTCTGGATAATGTGTTCCCGGTCCGGGTTTTCGTGTTTTGTCTCCCGGACAGAATCGACGTGCCAAAAGTGAGTATTTAGCCTGTTGCTTCTTATAGAGATTCTGATCCACTACCGAATACCCAGCTGGACCTGGTGTTCGTGCCAAATCTTGATCAAACGATCCGATCTTTTGTCGTGACGTCATACTATAATAAGATTCATAAGGTACTTATATTCAGTGAATCCTATCGGTACCTGTAAGCATTTGAAGCTTGCTTGGATGGAATACGGGGTCCAATGAGAGGTGGTAGAGAGTAGGAATTGGCCGATGGGAAAGCATCACAACGTCGATACTTTGTTCGACTTCCCATTGAATATTTTGGAGAATGAGTTTCACCTAAAATTGAAAATAAGGTTTTCTCTGACGAGACTGGACGAATACAAAAATCTCTAGATTATGGTAAATTTTGACCATCAAAAATTCTTACCCTGTGGATGACATTTGTGATTCTCATATCGTCCAGGTCCTGGTGGTTTGAAGGAGTTAATCTCCTTTCGTCGTCCTTGTTGAGTATATTTGGCGGTACCATCTTTACCAAATCGAGTGATTTCGTCTTTGACAAAGTAAACTGGTCCGGGACTTAAACGCATTTTTAAATTTATTCTGGCTTAATAGCGCCACGGCTAAGTTAACCAATCAGAAATGAGATAAACAAAATCAATTAAAAAAAACGTGCCTCAATGCTTTTGATACGAGACTATCACCAAGTCGTTTACCAAATGAGAATGAAGGTTTTTGATTCTTGGTGAAATCGTGACCAGCTTGTCCGCATGAGGTTGGCAAAGCATATCTACCTGGACCAGGTCCACGCAATTTAGCCTACACAAGATAAATTAACTTGACACAGTTTCAAATATAAACTTACCTCAATGTTAATATTCTTCGAGTCACCTTCTGCCATGCTCCTTGAGGCAGGCTCCTTATTCTATCCTCAAAAAATTGAACTGACTGATTTTGTAAAAAAATTCCAAAAATTAATTCTGTTCTAGAATTTTTTGAAAAACTGTAAATTCGCCGATACAAATGATAGTATCATTAAAACATTTGCAATTTATTTATTTACACAGGTCAATCTATTTTATTTCAGTTGTCTGCCTAATGGTTAGAGCTCGCTCTCTGATTGGCTTAGGTTATAATTGGTTCAGCCACCTGATGAGCACTAATTTGAAACGCCATCTAAAGAATCATTCGACCTTCGAACCAATCAGTTAAGATGCCGCCTTCTGTTGCATCGCCCCATTTCTCAATTTGAACCGTGTCATAAAGACCACAGTATCCAGTATAAGTAGTTGTGGCAGTGTAAGAATCAAAACTGAAAAGAATAGAATCGAATAAGAATACAGTATGAAAAAAGTTTAATAAAGACATGGAGTATCACAGAATGGAGAATCAGTGATACTTAGAGTAAATTCTTTTGGATAAATTTTTTTCTTATACAGTATTCTTATACATTTAATCTATTTTTAAATTTACCTTTTTGCAAGGGCCACTGGCCTGTTTTCAATCAAGATGTAAAGTTCCAATTCGCAACCCTTCATACCGTTTCTGGCTTGAGCTGTGAATGTATAATATCCGGGCTTAGTTATGATTATGACCCCATTATGGAATTCGATGTTTTCATTGTGAAGAAGATGATCAAATATCACAGGATTGACAGTACCCTTACGCATTGACTTTGCCATTCCATATCGGAATTTCGGCACGAGATGATCCAATTCGGACCTTTTAGATCTTTCCCAAATTGACATCATTTCATCAGTTGAAATGCCAGTTTTATTCTTAAATGCATTTAGTTTAGTCCATATCCAAGCCTCATTCCGATGATCTCGCCGAGTTTCTTCGCCAGACCTATCTCTCGATTCATTCCCAGGTCTTTCTCTTGACTCATTTCTTGAGCCATCGGTTGTTCCACTTCTCCTTTCTCTGTTCGCTCTGAATCCAATGGCAGCATCAAACAAAACAATACAGAAAAGTCCCCAAAAAAATAAGACGATATATCCATTTATCAATTCATCCATTTCAGTAGTCTTCTTGCTAACCCCATACTGATTTTGTCCGCGCATTTTTTTTTCTCGTTTATTCATATATTTATTTTTAAGCGTTATGATCAAAAAGAAAGGCAAATAATTGCATTAATATATTTTATATCGCGTCTTAACCTCAATAAAATTTGAATTTCTTGGTCAGAGTCAGGGATGCTCATACGAGAACGGTTGTTCTAGCACCGTACTCCCGTACTCTTCGTGCGGAGTACAAAGAGTACGGGGTACGAAGGGTCTTGTACTCCAGAGTTTTAACAGTCACACAAGGGAAATTGCGTCGCCTTAATGCCTCGAGGCTAAAGGCCAAATAAACAAAAGTCATATAAAAATACTCATATTGATTGACGTGGTTTACTTAATTTGGGTTTCAATAGATGTTGACATGATATCAGCGATCGTATGCGAGTGAAGTCAGAATCCTAGAAATGAACTCGCACATAATCAATTTGATAACACGAATTAAATTGAATCCATCCTTAATGTCGGATTCACAAAGCTTCTAACATCATCATTGACAGTTCCAGATTGAAGTGAACTTCTAGAAACTTTTCTTCTGTTGTAAGGCTTGTCGTCAAATGGAACAGGCAATGAGTCCCTCTTATGTCGTAAGGATGAACATGATTGGCCAGTTGGACGGTCACATTCCACGTAGGACTGAACTGACTCGCGGACAGATCCTCGAAATGAAAGTTGACTGACTCGTTCTGGACTAGAGTTCTCTGGCATGTAATTGGCTGTTAAAAATGATAAACTGTGTTCCATATCGCCAAACGTTGATCCCACAGTAGATTCAAAATGTTGTCTACTCATCTGTCGGCTCTAAATAACAACCAATAGGGTCAGCGTGAAATTGAAAAACTAAAAAAATTGAAAAACTCAACTCTTTGATGTGGTAAAAATCGTTTGCTTGACCGGGTTATATCTTCAGAGGACCTTCGTGAGTAATCAATTTCGTCTTTGTACCGTACATTTGCGATGATACAAGCCATTAAAATGAAAATTAAACAACTGCTACAGATTATAACGATAGAATCCACAAACGACCTTAATTTTTGTGTTTAAAAATGATAGCGCGCACCGCGTTCTTTGTGAGTGTATGTGATAGATGTAACGGTTATATCGTGTAAGCTACCAAGAATAATATATGTTATTCGATATTTTTGGGTTGTGAACATTTGTGCACCAAACCAAGTTTAAAAGTCATGGACCATGGTGACTCATGGTGATACGATAAGAAAAAATGACTTATCACTTTATTCGGACGAAAATACAGGTCAATCTTAATCTCTGAACGTAACGGTTACAATTGTAAATTAGGATTGACCTGTAGAAATGGAATCAGAGAAGTTTTCGTTTTTGAAACGAGCTTTCAATCAAATACCCGAGTTTTTTAAACAGTTTTTCAAAATTTTGTGCTCATCCCTGGTTTTGATGAATTTATGATAAAAAATTTGTAAAAATGGTCAAATTCGATTGAAAACTTACAATTCGATCACAGTCATTTCGAAATGATATTTTTCATTTGAATATGAATGCATTAATTTCAAGATGACTGTTAAATGCGATTAACCAGGATTATCATATCACCGTAATAGCAAAAAACGACCAAAACTGATCTGAATGGTGTGTTTTATAATTCAAAAGAAGACGCGAACGTCATTTGGACAGGTGCACAGGTAATTTTTCACCGACTCGTGGAATTGTGGATTTCGAAAAGTCGTAAATACTCGATTGAAGCCCCAATGCTTTCTGTCGAATGAAGTGTCTTCGATTATAATAATTTGCTGAGTTGGGTTCGATGTGATGATACGGTCATTAAGATTTTTTTTATTAACGGATATTTAATTTACGGACAAACAAAATGAAACCTTAGCCTTATAACAAAATTTGCAAACGCGTCCTTCAGCCGATAATAGGGATTTGAAAATCATTACTTCGCGTTCGCCATGGAATTTCCCTAAAATGTTAGATGATGTCACTTCAGTTATCTTACCTTCCCAATGGGCATTCTCGTGATCTTGGTCGCCTTTAACAATGCTCCAATTATCGCAGACTTCGCATTTTTTAATTTTAGATGAACATTGACCAATCAGCTGGTTGTATAACTTGCTTAAATCATTGTTTTCTGTTTCGCTCCCAACAAGCTGTTTGCTTAGATTTTTCCAATTTGGTCCAAACTTTTCCGAAAGACGACTTTCCCAGACATTTTCGGAATACAAATCGGATAAGTCTTTACAAGTTTGGCTTAAATCAGTTGATTCAAAACAATATTAATTCTTTTTTCAATAAACGGCTTTCAATGCGATGCTTACTGAATTGAGAAACGTTCCATAAGGTCACTTTGTTACTGATTTTGGTGACTTTTATGACTAATTTTTGTGACTTTAACTGGATTCTTATGTCGCTTTCAAAAAATTCTATTCATAAAATTCGTGAGTATATGAGCGAATCATGGGAAAACTTTGAGTCACTTGCAACTGAATCCTGATGTTAACTTTTGTTCTGAAATCCGAGAACTCAAAAATGACATCCTAAGGGTCGGGAATCGCGATGCGGATAGTTAGACAGACTTTAGCATCAGTCTTTCGAGGATCCCCTGCCTGGACAACCAAAGGTAAAGAAAGAAAATTCATTTCTCTGATTTGTTAAAATCTCTTCAACAGTTTCACAAACATGAGTAGCCCAAAATGATATAAACGAATTTTTTCCCGAATTATAAACTTTCATCATTTATTTCTGATGAAATTTCTCATGATTCAGCTGCATGACCAAAACTAGTCATTTTATGATGTTGTGACTAGGAATGAAAGAACTCACTGACTTCTACTCTATCATAAAATTCAAGAATTATTCGCAGAATATGTTCTTGGTTCTGTCATACCTGGTCGACTCGTGACACTGATTTAAAGGTGACTCCATCGATTCAGTGAACTAATTCAAGCCTGGTCATCAGTGAAAGTTTTGTTAGTGTCATGGTTCATAATTTGAATCATAAACCACAAAGAGCACTTAAGAACTTGATCTTTTGAGTTTTTATATTTTTCATTCAGAATAACCTTTATTTACAATAATGGTTTTTTATAAAAAGGCAGTTTACACAAGTGTTTCCGTCTTATCAAAAGTATTGTCGGATTCGGTTGAATATCCACAGTCATCCTCATCACTTATTCTAGATTCTACATTTGAACGATTTCTCAACACGTGATGTCGCTCTTTCAGGCACTTAAAATATTGTTAAGTTTCTTCACAAGAATTAAATCCGGAAGGTACTGTACAGTCTGTACTCATTTCAGGTGTTAAATTTGCGGTGAAGGCTAAATGTACCTCGGGACAAGTTTTACAAAAATATTTTCGTTCATTTTGGTTGATGGAGTTTATCGCCGATTTCAAAATCGATTTCTTAATTTATTTTTAGTATTTTTGTAGCCCTATTACAAAACCTTACTTTTTTGGAAATTAGTTTTTCTGTCTGCTTTATTAAAAGATAATTTCGTTCAATCTCCTGCTCAAGTTCAATATTGGTCAAAAGACTTTTGCATATTGATATCTGCAACCGCAATTCTTCTTCTCGGTCACCACCCTTGAAACAAGGTCAAATAAGGTCAGAATTTCGATATTTCAATTAGTAACATGCAGTTTTAACCGACATATTGTACTGTTTTTTTACCTCATCAAGTTCAGTTTCTATCGATTTAATCATTTTATCCAATTCATCCCTTTCTTTATTTTCGACCACTTTTTGAATCGATCCAAATTCAGAATTTGATCGCTGGACCAATAATATTTCTTCATGTTGCTTAAAATTGGTTTTTACTTTTAAGATCTCAATCGGTTAAAGCATTCAATTGATCATGTGATTCATATGATATCACGTAGAAAGTGATATTCTATGGGTCAAATGGTATGCTTGTTGTCTTGGCGGAATTTCAAACTGATTCTGACAAGCCCGGTGTTGTAAACAACGAATCGTAGCCTACGACCGAGCAATGATTAATCCAGGGATGGGGAAACGAATCTTTTTAAGTTCTTTTCTCGGGCAGTTCTTTTTTTGACAAAATGAAATAAGATTTTCGAAATATTAACTCGTGAAAAGAAAAGTCGTCGACCCCTGGTTTAATCCCGCCAGGAGTTTGAAAGTGGTTTCATGAAAAAATCCTTTATCATTCATAATTTGAATTCTTTTTCCTTACCTTTGTTATAAGCTGTAGAAGGTTATTTCTCATATTTTCATGTTTCTGAAAAAAGAAATACAGAAAAGAAGATTGAAAGAAGTTAATGAGAGGAAAAAGCAAGACGACAGGTCCATAACAAAAAATCAATATGGCCTAAATTAAACATAAATCATCCTTGTCATTGGGTTTGTAGACTGACTCATGCATATGCGTATATGACATGCCATTGTATTTGTTAAGGATATAAACTGTATTTGTGGTTTCTCTCTGATCTAAGTGCAACGACTTAAATATGAGTCACAATGCATGCTGCCATGAACAGCTAATCTCGGAACGGAAGAACTGGGGAAACATTAAACGAAAATAACTAAAGTGTTTTTCCGGGGCTTACGAACTGCATTCAAAGTAAGCTTGTTCAAGTCGTCGTATTCTCTTGGGCCTGTGATAAATTCCCGATGCTCATTTTCAGAATCAAAACTTCGGTAGCTTTTTCACTTGCAAGTTTTTTACCTTTCACTTTGTCCAAATACATCTATAAACTGATTTTTAAATCAATTTTTTCAAAAGAAACTGAATTCTATTTTATCATAAAATGTCTCATTTTTTCTCCCCTATCAATGTCCCTTCACCACTTTCCACTCTCAAATTCAAACGCTCACCTTGACTGCAAGTCAACAAAGTGTTAAAATGCACGGTTAAGTTGTCACTTCTTTACCTGATAATCTTTTGAAAATATATTTCAATGATTTTAATACCTAAAAGTTTTTAAGGCGCTTATGAAATTGTTTGAAGGGACTTTGTTGGACTCTGTGAACACCAAATTAACTTTCACAGCGTGGTATTGACATACCGTTTTGTTCTATTACTTATTGACTTTTTGTCTGCCAATAAAGGAGGAATTTCATTTTTTATCAACTTTATTGAACCATTTCGGAAAAAACCTTGTTTCGCACGGTACTTTATTACAAAAATACAAAGAAAGGACTGAAAACGAAAACAAGGAATTATTTCTTTCCATTGCCTTTATGTTTTGTTGTCCGAGATGAGGCACAGTTAACATAAAATGTACAAACACTAGTCGGGGTAGGATTATTAAGAAGGAATTTAAAAGCCCTATTTTAGAGCTCCCGAAAAATAGCTTATGAGGCCTCTTCCAAGGTCTTCTTGGTTTCTCAGGTTGAAAGCTTTGAAAGTTTCTATTTCTTCAGGAAGAATAGGGAGCTTTTCAACAATAAATTTTCCGTTGACTTCATAAAGGAGGAGTTGATCCGGGATTTCTTCACTCTTAGAAAATAATGGCTTTTTGTTCTCATCAAACTTTTTATCGTTATTTCTATCGCCTTTGAAGTCTTTTTTATTCTCATCCTTAATTGAATCCGGTTGTTATTGGGATGAAATCAAATTATAAACTTACATATTTCGGTTTTGACACCAATTTCAGTATTTTCCAGCGAGGATCAGCATTACAAAGAGACTTGGATTTAATAAAAATATATTTTGGGGGACCTTTATTTTGAATTTTATTTTGATACTCTGCTCGTTCGACAGTTGCTCTCAGAAGATGTTCAATCGCCCAGTTATTAAGTTTTCTTTGAAGCATTACATGATGCCGTTAACCCTTATTGTCAAGTTTCCGGGTGGCCACACAGGGTATTTTCTGGAACTTTGTCCAGTCATCTTGAGACTTACATCCTCTTACCCGGCACCTATGCATGCTAACTCGGCATTGCTTCCATGGACCTTAAATGATATGACGTTATACCCCCTATGCCACGTGATTAAGATACCGGAGTTCAAAGTAAACCCCCAAGTAAAAAAATGTTCCTGAAAAAGTTTCCGAGATTTGTCAATGAGGGTTGATTACTTCCACAAGTAAACGTAACCTAAACGTATTTAATGCGTTCCTGAGTTGTTCAGTGCCAATTTTCCATCCCGATTGATCTAGTTTTTCAAAACACGAAGAATCAAATCCTTGATTTTCATTGGTCAATAGCCAGTTATCTTCCAGAGATTCTTTCCAAGTTTTAAAATTATATTGATTTGATATCTCACAGTTAACCCACAGCAAAAACAAATAACCATTTTTTGCTTAATTTTCAACAATCCTAAATATTCTTCAAAGAATTCTTTTATAGTCTCATTTGGAATGGCAAAATTGATATTTTGAACAACAGTCCGTCTCTCATCCCGGTCTTCTTCACGCTGGTCAGCGAGAGTTGCAACTCCAATCACTTCTCCTTGTTCGTTAACTAGGGGACCACCGGAATTCCCGCCATTTATAGCGGCATCAGTCTGGTAAAGTCCATTTCCAACCCGAGGACCACCCACCTTGGTCATATCTCTGTTAACATGTGATATAATCCCTGCTGAAGCTGATGAGGCATATTTTTGAGGACAGCCAAAAACAACCGTTTTATCAAGGATTTCGGCTTTTTTAATTGCAAACGGCAGCTTGATATATCCAGTTAAATCACGGATATAACTCATTTGATCACGAAAGTTTTGTGAATTTTGCGGTGGTCGAGTACTCAAAATAGCTAAGTCACGATCTTTGTCAGTGTGTATAACTCGAGCTGGTAGGAGTTCAAGTTTTTCCGTTTGACTTTTAAAAGTTTCTATTTTGAAACCCACCATTTAACAACTTCAACCTACTAATGAACGAATTGCATTGAGCGGTAGTTTTCAACTTTTCCTGATGGCACTTGGAGATCCCGTATGAAGTGAAATATCCATACCAGATTTTTCTGATGCAAATATTTGATCGATACTAGTGCTATCTGCATCAGGTTTAAGCTTTTTTGCTAAATCTCTTACGACATGAAAATTCGTCAAAATCATGTCGTAGCAAGCACCTTCGTTTCCTTTTTTAGCTTCTTTTTCGTTCCTTTTTATCCGGGTTTTCAAATTTCAAATCCCACATTGATTTTCCACGTTTTTCGAAATATCTCAGCGTAGCTCAGGTTGATTATTTTATAGTATTCGTACATATTCCCTGAATTCATCGAGGAATCAGACTCCTGGACTCAGACTCCTGGGTCTCTTTTATGAACTATGAAAAGCGCCAATTCATATTTAAAATTTGAAAATCCCATCCTTTTATCTTTCACTTTTTGAACTAAACCATCAAAAGACTCATCCATGATAAAAAATCCAGAACCAATAAGATCTGTTTGACCGTCAGTTTGTTTTATTCCAATATTCACAACCCCATTTATACAATTTTGAATACGATTCTTATTTGGGTTTCTTTCTTTTGCTCGGGAATCCATCAATCATGAGACGGATATTCGGAACGGAATATTCGGTACATAAGTTCGGTCAAACTCACCCTAACCCCAATTTCACCCTAACCCCAATTACACTCTAACCCAATTTTCACCCTAACTCCAATTTCACCCTAACCCATCAATTTTCCGAATATCAATTAATATATGTTCCGATTATCTGTTATCCCGAACATCTTTTTCCCCATCAATCATATGGTCCATACGGTATGGTGTATGGATCAAACACTCAAATCATAAATAAACAAATCATTAATGTGTGA
The DNA here is from genome assembly GCA_004367895.1 of Oikopleura longicauda. Taxonomy (NCBI): domain Eukaryota; kingdom Metazoa; phylum Chordata; class Appendicularia; order Copelata; family Oikopleuridae; genus Oikopleura; species Oikopleura longicauda. The sequence continues at coordinate 17,468 of SCLD01114295.1, forward strand.
AATCATTCCTTATTCTTGGTTGCTTCCTGATTAATGAAATAAATAACCGAAGTTTGGCATATTTTGTAAATTATGCAGACACTAGCAAAAACAGGAACGAATTCCCATATTCCTCTGGAACTTGAATTCACCATTTTCTCATTCTAAAGTACCAATGAGAGCTAAAAGTTCATCAAATCATATTTTGTGTTCTCTTTAACTTGTTTCAAATCGTAATCGACATAATGAGTCATCTTCTTGGGGAAAATTTTCCCTTTTCATCATCAAAAAGATGCCCGGAAGACTTAAAAATCCTCCGGGAAACGGCCTTGTTTTCAAATGGTGATCCTAGGGTGTCCGCGTAGCGGACATTTGGCCATATTTTTTAAGTTTTACATAGATTGTCGCTTGAAATTTAACAGGCAGATAGATATTGCAAGTATTTACTATTCAAAAGTTTCATAAATCCTTACAGCGTTAGCTCCAGTAATGGCGAGAGAGGGCAAAGACCAGTCCCATGCAGAGCCAAACTTAAAATTCAATAACGAATTGATAAATTATTTCGGCATGTTGAAATTCACTGCGGAAAAATGTGCCCTTTTTGGGATAAGAAGGATACAATCATGATTATATCGATTATTATCAGGTCAAATTCACGAAACATTTTTACTTTTAATTTCAATTATTGCAAGGCGGTTCATCCCGACATGGTTGATTGGGTCAGCAAGAAGCATCCGAATATTCTACTAGTACAAGGCGAATTAAGAACAGCTTAATGCTATCCGATAGATGAATATGCTGATTACACTCTCGTCTATGGTTAACGATCAGAATGGCAGGACTTTTCATGGGTTCAACATTCAAATTTTGGAAATCTCAAAAACTGATTATAAAATTGTTCTGCATTGAAAACTTTTAAACCGTTTGCCACACTGTGAACTCAACTATTTCATAAAAGAGGACCTCTTCACGAAAGTCATTTGGTCATAATTCTACTATGGAGTATACAGACGACGACCATCGGGAAGACGCACCCCACTTTATAATAACAAATTTAAATAATCTTAGTAGAGGTTTATTGAGGTTAGAAGTCCATTAAAATTGATAAAACTGATAAATTATCACGGGCAGGGCACTCCATAGGCTTTGATTCAACACACTTGAGTCATATATAATGGCTCATCCTATGGTTCATTATCCGAATTCCATTTCTACGAACTTGAATGAATTTTGAAGTTTTCAACCATTTTATGACTATTAGTCATCGGACTTTATAAGGGTTTTTGGAAGTTTAAAATCCTGCAATGACTCCGTAGGATTGAAGGGCAGAAAATAGAACATAAAAGAACCATAGAAATACAGCAAAAGCGAATGAAGCAATTTTAAGATTTCTAGGACCACCAAGTTCGGCTTTACCAAATATTGTTAGGCAGCGACGGATATATATTAAGGCAAGAAGGACAACTGCACACACTGTAAACAGTGTCACAGAGAATGCTAGTGAGCCAGGTGGAACTTCGAATTGCGAACTAAAATAATAATTTACGTTTCAAGTTAACAAGGGGTTATAAATGGTCCACGGAGACGTGTTTTGTGAACAGTTTTTCTGTAAAACTTACCCTTTAGCAGTCCAATAAATAGCTGCAATAGACCAAGGTAGTCCCAAACCAAGGAATACATTAACCGAATTACTTCCGGTCACATTGCCAAGCGAATTGTCAGCATGTTCTTCTTGTACTGCAGCAGTTTTTGATGCAAACAAATCTGGTAAACTTGTTCCCATTGCGACCAAGGTAATTGCATTAACAGCTGGTTTTAAATTAACCAGGCAACCGAAAACATTTGCTTATTCAGTGTTTGAAATATGGCCGTAATTAAATTTAAGTCTTAGTAACCGCATTAACAAAATTTTGAATTTCATACATGTTCCTAAATCAGAAATGATCAAAGTAAAAACAGCGATAAAAGCTAGTGCACCAAAGAAGCATGGCCATCCACCAAGAATATTGGGTGGAGGAATAATTGCGAAAATGGTTTTGAATCCGAATGAGAGAAAATGCATCACATAATCCATTGCTGTTGCATTTTCAATGTCACCACCGTTGACGTTCATAGCCTCGACAAATTGATCGCTCCAGTTTTCTTGACCCAATTGCATCTTAATAGCGAGTAAAAATACATAAAAACGTCAGGAATGTGCATAGAGTGGTCAATTTGGTGAAAAAAATATGTATATATAATATTCTTTCTATTTCTCATATAAGAAACCGAGTAAAAAATTTTGAACAAAATTGGTCACTTACGGATCGTAGGCTACGGTTTGAACCCTATATATCCTTTGTAGAAATTTACCTTTTTCATTGTAATGTGTGTTTTTTCCATAACCCTATTAACCATACTTTTGAATTCTGCATCTCCAATAATTGTTACAACAGTGGCCTTTGTATGTCCAAGTTTTGCTCCTTGACTGACTTCGCTCAAAGTTATTCTAAAGTTTTCATCTGGCTCTTTTTCTGGATTTTGTTTAATGTTAATCGTCACGGCTTTTTCCATTTCACCATTTTCGAAATGTAATTCACCTTCTTTTTGTTCATAATCTTCACCCCAGTGTGCAGTCATATCGGTGCAATACCACTTCACAATGACGGTTCCATCACCACCATTGTACCTTTTTACTGTCGCCTATAAATAAACATAAAGAAAGTCGTTTATAGAATGTGATTCATACCTCGAGAACTCCTTCAGACTCGCGTATGATAAAAGAAGGCTTTGTGAACTCAAAGGTTCCAGGATCTAAAAGAATCATTATAAATTTGTTTTACTAAGATACCACTTTAAACTGATGTTAAAATGTTGAACTCCTAGGTGCCATAAATCTAAATTTAGCCCTCATGATTCATGAGTCATGAAACAAAGGGCATTGCAAACGCCGTTTCGAACATACACTAGACACTGCGTCCCGTATTCCATCCAAATTTCGAAGCAGCCAAAATTGATTCATTATTCAGGTACACGAATTATCTAGTGCAAGTTGAAAATGGCGCTTGAAATGCCATTTCTCCCCTGGGAGTTAATCTTTCAGTTTAAACTTACCGTCATCATTGATAATTGTGACTTGATTGATTGTCTGTTTTCCAAGTTTAGTAAGCGGGTCCGTTGGATCACTAGAACATAAAAATTGAATAATTAATGTAACCATCATGTAAACTTACAGTGAAAGTTTGACAAAAAATGTCTCGTCTGGTTCCCATTCATCATCGTCAATAATTTTTACTTCTACAGCTTTTTTAGTTTCACCTGGTGAAAACACCATCGTGCCTTCAATTTTTATATAATCTTCCTCGGCAGTTGCTGTACCATCAATTGATTCATATCTTAAATCAAACGTTATAATTTTGGTTTTGAACCTTGTCAGGGAGATCCTGGCGGCCACGATATCGTCGGGTGACCGTGATCAAACATAGGAGTAGAATGTCAATAATATGTCAGTTGGCCAGTGTATTAAAACTATGATTTCGAAAATTTCTGAAAGAGATTTCGAAAATGAAAATTTTATTTTTTGTATTTTACTTTGTATTAGGTAATGACTTTTGGAAAAGTATCAAAGATTATATCACAGTAACTGCTGCGTTAAATGGTACGTTTTCTCATAATTTGGCTATTTAATCAAGCTTACCCTAGCGAAAGATACCCGAATTCTTTCAGCCGAAAGGGTAAAATCATTCAAAAGCTCAAATTCATTCGAAAGTAATTTTTGGATTTGTGCTGATGGTAACAAAATTATGATTTCCAGACTTATGAAAGGCTTCAAGGATCACAAAATATCTCGGCAATTTTTCACAAAGGTTGGTAACATTTCAAGACATGGGTGACATGAGGAACATACAAAGTGAAATATTTGAAAGCGAGTTTTGGAACTTTGCGACTATTCTTATTCAAATGTGAAATGTGGCAAGTCCAAACTTGAAGTTGATTTTATTTGGGGACTCCCTATCCCACGTCAAAAAATAATATGGAACTCCATGGATGATGTTGCAAGAGATGGCAATTGCTCTGTTCCAAAATGGGTCTCGGGTAAACGAAGATTCGAAGTTTTTGATCCCGCTTGGTAAGTGAACTAATTTTTGAATCCAAACATATGAGTCATAACTCATGACTATGAATAATGAACTCACTTCATGTATTCAGTAAAACGCACGATGCTTGCTATGCGAAAGAAGGTGCTCATAATACAAACCGTGATCAATGCGATAGTAAGGGTTTCTAGTACTGAGTCAGTTCTACTACTGTCTATAGAATTTCAAAATTTTAAACTAAATGAACCCTGGTTGGACCCTAGTAAAAGTGCATTCAAACATAATATGAACTTGGTCTGTCGCTATACTGAGCATAATCTCGATCAATCAGAATGCCTTGATTTTAATAGTTTGATATATTCTGGATGTCAAGCTAGAGTTTACCAAACATTTTGTTGAGATAATAGGACTAATAACTCGAGTAAAGGGAATTAATATCAGGACTTGCTCACATAAGAGAAAGAGGAGGACACCTCTCCGAATATACAATATAGAGGGCGCCATTCACCCAAGCCCTGATATTATTAAGCTTTAGTAAAGTTATATGGTAAAATGAAACACTTGTAAACTATCGGAAAAGAATGGTGTGGCATTGGATGGAGCACGGCTTTGGCAAAATGCAAAATAATTACTTAAAAATTCGACAAACCACTTCCTGAGTCAGGAATCCTGACTACCCCCTTGGACACAAATCTTCTTGTCTGATAAGTTATCAGTGATAACATAGTTTTTTTACTTACCTTATTTTGGCTTCTTTTTGTACATTTCCAGTTCTTAGAACAACAATTTCAACAGTACCAGCAGACTCCATGACAGAACAGCTGGTGCATGCAAAGCTGACTATTGGATAATCTGGAACTGCGATTCCATGATCCGATATACTATTGGCCAACTTAAAATGTAATTTATATATTACAATTCATTTAAAATTGATTCTTTTAATATGATAAATAAACATAAGCACGTAAATAATTGTGTTTATCAGTTATCACAACGCCAATACCGCGTGTGATATCAAATACACCATGTTTCACCGCGTCATTCACACGCAGTTTTTCATTTTGTATTCGGTACTTTTGGCCATTCACGGTGTGTAATGTTTTCCAGTCGTGTATATAAAGTCACGAAAATGCTATAATACAGCTATATAGCATTTCTGTCACCATATCACTGTCGATAATCGAATTGAATATCAACATAATGGCTTATGGGATGGTGAGGTTGAGACTCAACCCTCGAAAACGTATCAAACTATGGTCACTGTGATCTAATATTGAATTCAGCGGTGAAATCTATTTGAGCCAGATTAATTCATCGACTCAATGTTTCAAGTCTAAAAACATGACGAATCGCCGTCTAAGTAACTTATATATGTCGACCAAAATTTTAAAAATTCTTGAAACCAACTTTTCATGTACTTGACTGTTAATTATGAAATAAGGCAAAACTAAGGTATGCCACAGAATTTAATTTCGAGGTACAATTCAATGCCGGGTTTTTTTAAGTCCCAGAATATGTCGCCATGCAATATTCATGCACTGAGCATGACCGAAGACCGATCTTGACGTGCACTAGCGTGCACCTTATCACGGATTACTTTTGCCAAGTACATGTGGCAAAGTCGTTTTGCCGTACGCTCTTAGCTGCCTTAATTTTCACTGTACAAAATAATTTTAAAAAAGAACATTCATGCTCATCCAAAAACAATTAGTTTCCATCTATTGACCGTCAGTTGGAAAGAGTATTTGTTTATTTGGGAGCCAGCAACCATGAATTAAATGACATATATATATATATATAAATGAGGTTGGTTAAAAATGAATTAATAAGGATGATGATGCGATACGTTAAGGATGCTATGATAGCGACATCCAATCATAATGAGTCTACAACGACTGTGAACCTACATTTTCCTAATCAATGATATTAAAATGATGTTGAAATCTTTCTTCTTATCTCCAAGTCAATAAACGGTTAGTTTATGATAAAGCGTCTGTGATTTAACCACGTGATACAAACATGATTTGTATTGATATAATTAATTGTTTTGAAAGCTATCACGTGATATAAAGCATATTTAATCGGCCTTACCCGTTTTGCAGCAGTGTTCCCGTCTAATTTTGAACCCGCAGTGAGCATTCTGGTTGCTTGAACGCGATAATATGCTCTGGAACGACTTTGTTTTGGGCCTTGGAGTTTATGAGCAAGGGCTTGCGCGGCACTGGCTTCATCAATATTGTCTTTAATTTGATTTATGAAAGTCGAGTCAATTTATAGCTGGTCTATAGATTAGTCATGACCGAGCTTGATCTCATTTGGAAGCACTTTTACTTTAATTAGGCGCTTTTTTGGTTCCGATACGGTACGATCAGACCTTAAATCTTGGGGCTTGAAATATGTGTTAACATACCAAGAAACACAGTCTCTTATGAATCCAGTTTTAATCGATTTCAATTAAATGAGAATCTAGTTCATTCTCTTTAGAACAAGTTCGCTAGCCAATTAAATTACAGGATTTCGTTAATTCATTCCTGGATTTTGGTTCATATTCGCCATAAACTGCTGTACCATTTTCGCGTCCGAATTAATTTTTTGACCGTCCGCTCCACCATTAATAAGTTCAAGATTTTCTTGTCCGCCTTCACCCGCGAAACCAATGGTACCTTTACTTTCTTCATCCTGTCTTCTACAACAAAAGAGAAGATTGATATCTGCCATATATGCCAAGACGACAAGAATAGGAAAAACTTCAAAGGATCAGTCTCGTCTATTATTGCTTAACAGTCACGTTAAAATCGAGTTCGCGATGAAATCTTCACCCTACGTTATGAGCCGGTTATCTACAACTAATGGGTTAAATTTTGAAAAAATGGGCACTTGATCGAGTCAATCTGCTATGATGAGGTTAATGTTAGGGGGTCCTTGGTAGGATTTTGGGTATATGACATCGTTAAGGACCCGATACATGCAGATAACAGGCCTATGGTTGGGCGGAATCAGCTCGTAACATGACTGTTGAATCGGACTAGGTCTGTCATTTGGATTATAGTAATAAATGTGAGATCCATTCATAAAAATGTAACAATTGCCTCCCAAAGTTCAACAATTCCTTCGGTATTAATTTTAAGAATGAACAAAAGCCAAATATAAGCGAAAACAGACGCAACAGCAGTTATTCCAAATACTGGAAACCTGTCAACTCTTCGTATTTCACCATCTGGAATAGCAAACATACAAAAACCAATGATTATAAGCATATTGAAAGCTGCAGAACCAACAATCGTTCCTTAAATGATGTTTTATCAACAAATATCTAAGTTGGGGTTTCAAATAGACGCTGACTAAAAAATTGACCCAAAATGGTACCTATATCTGGGCTACTCAGAGCCAGAGCTCCTAGTACGACCTCGTACCAGTACGACCTCGTATTAGTACGACCTCGTATTTTTGAAAATTGGCGTACCTCGTACTAGGTCGTACTCGTACTAGTTTAGTTATCAGTCGTTCAATGTGAATATAGTATGAGTCAGTACGAGGTACGACTTTTTTTACTTGAGAGGTTGTACCAGTACGAGGTCATGCCAACTCGTGCCACGTAAAAATACCAGTTCGAGTACGACCTTTTCAGCAAGAGTACGACTTCGAGGCCTGATCCACATCGTCTCCTGAGCACAAGCGGTTCATTTGATAAATGAAACCAACATAATTATTACCTGGTCCGAGATCTCCAGCAACAAAGCCGCTGCCAACAATTTCAATAACGTTTAAAATAATTTCTGGTGCTGATGAACCAAGAGCCATAAGTGTTAGGTTTGCTTAATTTGGACTTTAAGACATATGGTTCGACTATCCGACTTCTATAAAAACTAGGAGTTATGGGCAAATATATAATATTATAGCCATTATTATAGCCATGTTATAGGGGAATACCACATTAGAGTGGAACACTTTCATATAATTTCGGATGTGAGTGTTCCATGTGAAGTGATCCTAGTGAAGTGAAATTCCACTCTAATATTTGCAACTTCAAGATCGGGTGTTCCACTCTATTGTGTGATCCGTCTATAGTCTATAGACTATAGAAAACAAAATAAAAGTCCATTCCTATGGTGTCATTCCAAACGCGTACTTCGACGTCTTGTGTGGTACCATCTTGTTTCGCTACTGTTACGGTACTCTTCTTCGATGTAATCACTGAAATATAGGTCAAGTCGGAATTGCTTTAGATCAATTAGAAAATGACTTTAACAAGTCTTTTATCCTAATGAATTATCCATATAAATCAACTTCAATGATCTCAGTGGACCACTAAATTTTATGCCTATTATTTTAATGATATAGGTTGCGACGAATATAACCATATGTTTGATATATATATATATAAAATTATTTATAACATTATCGATCTGTCTTTGAAAATGCGTGTTTTAGACTTCTGATTGGGAACTTTTAGTTTTATTGCCCTATAAAATGGACTTTTATGGTATTCTACTCGTGGGAAATGGGTTTTCGAACAATGCGTAGCTTCAGACATTTAGCTTTAAGGGATTTTAAATCAATCTCGAAATAATGGTTTGTGATTGGTTAAACAGCATCAGTTTAAAATCCCTTAGTATTACGGAGAATACTAAAGAAACGGATAATCGTTTCTACTAAAAATTATGTATAAGTACTTTCCCAATAAAGGTTCATATCACGAACAAATTTGTCATTTGATCTTTCCTATGTATATGAAGGCTGAAAGACTGTCAGTGGCAGTAATATAATTTAATAGTATTATGTGATATGTCTCCAAGTGATTTTTATTTATCCTGTGCAAAGATCTAAAAAAACTATTTTAAGTTGGATTTTTTATGATCCAGGTACAAATATCATATTGACAGATATAATTTAAAGATATTATATGTAACATATAAAGATTCAAAGCTCACCTTCGATAGCACACATAAATATATCTGCAACAATAGCAACACCAAGAAAACTCCATATTAAACCAATGAAATACATAACACACCGTGTCCATAACGGCATATTTGTTTCATCAATAAGTGGCAACACATATCCTGATTTGGTTTCTCAAAAACGTCCAATTTTGTGTGGACAAGGGTTAATATTGTTAAGTGAAACCAATTCCTAGTTTGCAGTAGGGTGCCGCCGAAAAATCAATGTCCGATGTATTCGCCGACATTTATCATTCACCCTCGATCTCGCGATTTCTGAAAAAATACATTGTTTTTAACCTTATTAATAATTTATTTTCAATATGATATAATTTATTGGAAATGCCTAGGTGAAATGAACCTTATCCTTGTGTCCCTATATATTAAAAGCTGTTCGTTGTTTTTGTTTTGGTCTATATATACATATTACAAGATGATGTATGTTTGTTATATTTATAACATAAATTATTCATATCAGTCAACTGGGCATTTAATAATGCATACAATATACGACATTAAAATAGCATTTTTAAATCAGGTTAATTTCTGTTTTTCTCTTCAAACTAAAAATCTTTGTTTTTTTTATCAAAATCGAGTCTTAAATGGTTTCTCTAGAATAATTTTCCTTTGACTCTTAAAAAGATCACTTGAAATTATCTCGAACTCGCCCTTGAGTCATTACACCCAGTCATTAATGATTGAGTTCGATCAAACGGAACGACATTATCGTATACTATTTCCCCCATATACCGATATTTTACTTTCAACGCAAAGAATCCGGATATTATACACTGGTACTTCTACTTCCACGGGACGGAAATGTTTTAAGTCGACCGATAAGATTCTCTGTATTGTCTAAAGACTTTTTACCACATGAGTTGGGGTTTTTTTGTTTTTTTTCTGCTTTGGGGTGATTGATTCCAAGAGCTCTTATGTGAAGGCGACCAAAGAGAGACAACCTATAAAAAGTAGAAGGACAACATACTCTAATCTCATTACTGTCACATCATTATCTGATCCCCATCCTCTACCACCATCAGTTTAAGGACACGTGACCTACACAAAAGCGACATTAAACAACAGGACAAATTCTCGGACACTCGGCTTTAATGCAAAACTGTCGCTCAATTCATCAAAACTCAACAGTGTATGTCATACTGTATGACTCATGCATTAATAAAAAGTTCAAGTATTCAGAAAAAGAAAACTCTGAATTCAATTACTAGCATGCCTTCTATATTGACAATATTCATTATCAGTAAGCGTATGGTAGTTCTGGGATGTCAATTTTTACGTTTTACCAAACACTCTATTATATAAACTTAGGCATAATTCCGAGAACACATCGATTTGAAAAATGGACCCACAGACATAGTTTGAAGGTGTTTCTGGGGTGAATCAGACCTCAAAATGATGAGATTGAAAAGTTGTATGTAAATCTGGTCTCCATTAAATGATCAAAGATCATTTAATTTTGGTTCTAGAAGATACAGTTTTTCTCGGAATACTTTATGCCCACATGTATGTATATAAACTACAAAGACTGGTTTCATTTTTCATGATTGAACATAAATTTATTTAGATATGAATTTCATCACTCATCCCTATCTTTATAATATATATTTCAACCATCTGAAATCAAACTCGTAAACATTATTGAAAAGATCGTTGCAAGATTGGGAGGAATTTTTGGTTAGCTTTGGGACAAAACAGACAAAATTCTGTTAAGAAAAAATCCTATAGCTCCTTTTATGACTCTCTTTTACAGTTAGCTTTGATTTATATTCAAGTTAGAGTCTAACAATAGACTTTAAATGCTTTGTGTGAATTCCATTGTGCGAAAAA
>SCLD01114407.1:0-28287 GCA_004367895.1 Oikopleura longicauda
AATCAGCATGATTCACTGAATCATTTCCAATTTTTTGAAATAAAAAAATCGCGCACACAAAAAAGTTATTTCGATTCCTTATCCCGGAATTCAACCTATTCATGTGTGTCAAAGAATGTCTGAAATGGGAGAAATAAAAAAGAGCAAACTCGATTTTTAATCACAATGCACTTATCTCAAATCCTTTGGTTTTCGTGAAAAATCGGCTTCGCAGCAGATGATCTTGAAAGGGGGTTATTTTATTTGAGACAGAACAGATTCAATCATATTGAATGGAATAGATAGAAATTCAAATGCGAATTAGTACGGTTATTCATATGATATGGTCAATAACTTACAACCTTTACGTTATCGACTATACTATATGGACCATATTATATGGTCCATATAATATGGTCCATATAATATGGTCCATATAAATGGTCAAAAGTATGATTCGTACAGTACGATATAAACTACTTAAGTAAGACGCTATTTTGAGAAGTATCTAAATCTTGTCCAAACCTAAAGTATTAATAATACACTGTACTGTATAATTTATTCTGTCATAAAGTCCAGACCTTTGCCAGACCCAGGATTCGATAACGTCCCGAAAAAACGTTTCAGAGACGTCAAAGGGTACCATCTTCACTGTATATATTTTTATGGTCCTTAGCCTAAACTGCGATAAAATTAAATTGTAAATTGTATAATCCCGTTAGACTATTGGTTAAGGGATCGTCTGACCAACACCCATGTTCATATACATGTACCAAGCATGGAAGGGTTGAATTCCAGAGCGGCTTTTTTAAAACCGAATTTTAGCCGATTTTCGGCTTTTTCGGGGTGAGTCTAGATTTCATCCCTTGAGGTTCAGGCCTCTTGTAAGACATCTATAGCGTTACTTGAGTTGAAACGAAATTAATTGCAAGCGGACCTCGCAAAAAACACGGGGTTCTAGCTCGAACTATATCTTGCCGAGCCCATTTTCGAAATTTCGGGTTTCAGAGCGGATTTTCAAAAACAAAATTATTTAGAATAACTTTAAATCGCTTTGAAACACAACATACGAGTCGGATCCGACCATAATTCCATACTTTTCTTGGAAATAAAAGATTTTTGACTTTAAGAAATAAAGTTGTAAAATAGTTTATTGCTTGAACGCCGAAACTTTCCCGGACACTCATATTTCTCCGGCATCAGTCTTGCAACAAATACAAGGGGGAGCGGTAAACGAACCTGCTCGCTAGTTCTTACCCCAAGATTACCAAAAAAGAATCTGAGTTAGACTCAGACTGTTGTACTTCACTTATTTCTGGTAAAGGTATCAATCAAGATCCGATGCATAACAGCCAATTTCGACTGCAAAATAATCTAAATTCAGAATTTGATTCTATTTTTTAAGATTATTAAACTTTTTTAAATACTCCAATAGCGTTTTTTCTAGTCTTAGTGTTTTCCTCCTTCAGGAAAGGGTGATCGAACAACTATCGAACAATTACCGCTTAAGTGACATAAACGTTTTATGATTGAAATGGTACCGAGAGTCTTTTTTTTTCGATAAAGATTTACTATTTATTACCAGTTTTATGGTGGAACAGTAAAGGTTATTATTCAAACAATGAATCTATAAACTATATTGAATTGTTCGTTGATTACGCCTGGGCTTGCTTTTCAAGTTTTTCTTATCACAAATAAGGAATAAAATAACATATCAAAGGCACAAAATAAAAGAGGTTCAAACCATACTCAAAAAACTTATGATTCATAAGTTATGAATACCATTGATTTCGAGTTCTCGTAAAACCCCCCGGTGGTCTGAACATAATTTCCATTTCATTAAAAACCAAAAATATTTAGTCTATGATACAGTATTCACACAGATCTGACCTCCAGCGTGTGGAACTTTATGTTTTTGTCGTAATGACTATCTGACTTCAAAATACGGTGTGTCATTTCGTCAATACGAAACCATAATCTTTGTGTCATGAAATATTCTTTAAAAACAAAATTAATAACAATTTCTCAAAAAATAGTAAAAAATAATTCGGTATAAATTCTTGAGCGTAAAATACGAGTACATGTATTCTCGCACATGAAAAAAAATGTTATTCACATTACAAATCAATTGATTTTATTGGCTGGAGGACTGTTCACCCACGCAATCTTAGATTATTCTCATTGAAAGAAAGCGCTCATCTCATGTCCAGTCTACGGAAAAAATAGTTTGAAGCAAAAATTGAGTTCACAAAGAGATAAAAAGAAAATTCGAAACTGCTGAATCGTCTCATCTCAGGTACTCATCCTAAAGTGATATATTTGTTCGTAACACTTACAAGGTATTTGATGAAAATAATTGTAACTAAAAACTTATAAACATGTTTTGTGGAAGGCATTTTTTCGTTACCAAAATAATAATAATGCATACATAAACTTGATACCGTATCAATGATACGACTTATTATATTAAAATGACTCGTTAAATATCAGTTGGTGACTTTAAATTAAATTAGAATTGAAATTTTATGAATTTATTCAGAATATAAACTTTAAGTTCTTGGTAAAAGATATGATAGGTTGCCACGGAAATGGCTTCGACTTTTAAGGATTCACTATAAACGAATTTTACACGTGCGCCCTTATGTGCCTCAACGAAATTCACTACGCCCACGCGATGGCTCAGAAAATATCCCCGGTTGGTTAATCATGAGGTATCATAGCCTATGATTCATAGTGGATTTCACGAATTGTCTAATGCTTGTAGTATAATGATAGTAAATTAGTATTCTTGAAAAAAGTATAAGAGAGTAAGAGGGTGTGGTGTTAACCTGATGAGTGAAAGAGATGATCTAGTCTGCGCTTTCACTTACTCTCTCTTTCTCTCTCTCTCTTCTGAGTGGGCAGAGGAACGCTTACTTAGGAGACAGTTTGCGGGGTTTTGCCAAGAAAAGAGATCAAAATCAGAAAGGCCAAAACTAATAGAGCCAACCGAGCAACCTACAGTCACTTACTCATCCCTCCTATGTAAAAACTATTATTATGAAATCACTTTTCAAAAAGGTAAATTAGATAAATACTTCACTTTTTAAAATAGTGATGTTGTTTTGGTGGTGTAGAGGAGAATAGCTCCAAGACGGGGAAACAGGCACGTGATTTAGGGTAGTGAAAGTGGAGAACCAATCCCAGAGAAACTGTGAAGCGCTTTTTTGATAAGAAACTCCGATAAACAACACTTTATATACTACGATCCGATACGAACAATCGTTAAAACGAAATATTAAGAGAGTCTGAGAACAGATCAAACCAACCCCAAACCGATAATATGAGAAAATAGAAATCAGAAAAAAAACTAAAGACGCCAGAAAAAAAGGTGCAATGACCAAATTCAAAACATGAAAATTCTTCTTTATCTGCTTCTTTATGGTAAGTACTATTTAGATTATAAGTCCCGTCAAGGGAATAACTTTGCCCCTCGAAAAGTTGTTAAGGAATTCATAATAAAGACATATAATATTTGCTATACATGATAGTTTATAGAATTTAAATTATGAGTAACTTTCTTTCAAAAAGTTACTTTCTCGCAGTTAATAGACTTATCAAATTGGATCCAGTTTTTTTCTAATTATCAATGGAAAAGTGAAAAATCCCCTGGGATAGTGACTCTACATATACACTATTCACCCTATCGACCCGATTCAGGGAGAGTCCTATTCGGATAGGAACAGAAGGGATGCCATCAGAAACAAAGTGACAGACTGAGTCGCCTGTAAAAGCCGAATTAAAATATTTATATAGGTTGTATAGTCAGTGGCGAATACCCATATTTTACAAAATATGAGCTTGATTCACTCCCAACAATATCAATTGACGATAACCATCCCGTCGACATTTCTTCGAATGCTAAAATAATTCAAATCGATTGTCTGAAGCACCAAAATCAAAATGGATTCGCAACAAGAACCAAAGAATGGGATTCGCAACAAAATAAAGCTAAAATGACGTTTTCTCAGGAACCGAGTTTTTATTGACTTTTCCCCAGAATCCTAAATTGTCGTATACTTATCAAAGCTTTACCCTGGATATAAGTTACCAAATTCAAATGCGTAACCAAAACAAAAAATGAAAAACGGTATAAGATGCGCCTTTTTAATACTACTTGGTATTATTATTTGAATGGGAACGCAATTGATGATGAGGCCGCCATAGAAATAACATCTGATATGGAGGGGTTCCGAATTCGGGAGGATTTCGTTTTGGAGATTCAAAGCAAAATTATACGAAATTCAATGTTTTTATATTGTAAACGAGAATATACTGGTCATATTATGCAATCAGGAACCGTTATCTAAATACTATTTGCTAGCCTAAATCTTATTCTTTTGGAATTGGGACACGACCAAGATATAAGAGAATAAGATATTCAGAGTATTTAAAGGTCCAAAGTCCTTTTTATTCTCATCAGTCGTCTATTAGTGGCTTGGATCAAGTCAATAAAGTAAACCACAGGAATTAATTTGACTGACTCCTCACTTAAGTCTTTTAATACGTAGTTTAGTACAACTTAAATCTCATCAAAAAATTTCCATTGTAATTAATTAACTCATAATTATACATGTGAAGAATGTGCTCATCGATAAACATTATTATACACAAATATAAATTTGAACTACTCCAATGAAAGTTAAGCTAAAGTTTTTGAATAGAACGATCAAAAAGTGATATTTCATGACGTACTTATTTTTAGATTCTCAAGAATTTTCCAGAATATGATATAGATTATTTAATGTGATACACCTCACTTTGACCTTGAATTACTGGAAATCCAAAATACGTCATTTTGCAAATGTCACTTTATTTGAGGGTGTTCATGAACTAAAGTTACTCAAATTTTTTTTTGAGGCTGCCTATATTTATTTCGATAGCGTATTTATAGCATGGCGAACTCGATCAAACATTCTATTCAAACAGGGTCTAAGTGAAAGATTATTTCCATGTCCCTCAAAATATGATTCTTCATCTGGAAGGCTTGATGCCGAGCTTTATCCTCATTGCAAGACTACTGGCTGGGAAAATGATTTTGAATTGGATAATTCGAAATATTTTGGAGAGAAGAAAAATGGGAGAACTCCTCTCATTTGGCGTAGTCGAATAATAGAAGTTATCGCAAAACGTAAGTCAATCAGTTTAATTCAAGCCCTTCTAAGCCCCACACAATCCTTACCCAACAGACCAATCAGATTGCGCTATTTATGCTCTGACTATCCACCAAAAACCAATTAAAAACAAATTCGAACATGAACAATGAATTTATTTGTTTTAGAACATTTAAAAATAGAAACTAAGCGATAAATTAAGGTGCATCATCTCAACTTCGAGTAAAATGTTCTAATGGAATGCGTGTTGCAAAATGTATTTTGGATACGGACTGTAACTGTGAAGGGAACAATCTCGGAGATCAAGATGGGAAACAATTCGAACTCGAAGAATGCTTTTCCCCTTCATCAGCAGTTTATCAAGTTTACAAAGACACACCTTTCAGTCTTGATTGTAATGCTGATATTTCTGACGGGAGTTCTCCCGAAAGAAACTCTTATGATTATAAAGATATCCAATGGTTTTATGATGATCAGCTGATTCAGATTCGAAATGGATCCAATGCTGAATTGATGAATACCGTTTATTATAGTCGAAAAGTCGATCAAGTCGTAAACATGGACGGTGTACATCTTATTAAGGGACAACTTCATTTTAACATGGCAAAAGATTTAGTTGGCGAATACCACTGTAAAATTTTCCAAAACAAATCACCAAAAATAAACCTCAAAGGTAGAATACATGTTAAAAGTATTTGTTTAAACATAATCATATTTAGTTATCACACCACCAAGTCAATTATCAAATTCCATTTATGATGGTCGTTGCTTTCTCCCTGATATTGATCAACAGCCGTAAGTAAAATGATTTCTATACGTTTCCAAGTTCATACATAGATAGAAATTTGAACGTCAATAATCCTAAATACAAGTTTATGCATCCGGTATTAATATTTATTTTAGATACATCATCTGGAATCCATTTGATTCACCAATGGAAATTCATGAGAAATTGCACTTAGGACACGTGACCTGTTGAGAAATTTGAACGTCAATAATCCTAAATACAAGTTTATGCATCCGGTATTAATATTTATTTTAGATACATCATCTGGAATCCATTTGATTCACCAATGGCTTTGTTATAAAAAACGAATCGATCATAGGATAGTTTTCAAAGACATTCTCAAAAACTTTTTCATTGGCTAACACCATCATTTTCATCATTTAAAACTATTTAAAGTGAATTATTTGAAGATTCTAGTTATTTTCTCGAAAATCAAGAAACTTTTAATCCTGTTCAAATTGATTCAATAACACTTTATGATGCCCGAATCAATGATATTGATGTTTCAAATCTGTCACTACTCTCAAGCATTCATCGCAACATTCAAATCGCTAACTTTTGGCCATTCGCATTTTATAAACAACAAGCTCCAATTTTCAGACGTCTAAACTACCAAAGGCCAACTTTCCGCTTTTCAAACACTTCCCTCAACCTTCGCATACAGGCTATGGACCAAACTCAAATTCGTCTAAAACCGGAAATGGTGCTTCAATTCCGAAAGACATCTGAAGTAATGGAATTCGAAAAACATTTACCAGAAACCTCAAAAGCTCAGCTTGAAAAAGAAACCTTTATGCGCACCGGGAAGGGACACCACTGGAATAGGTAATATGACTTCTATTGGTTGGCCCAAAGTGCATTTCTTCCGTGACTCTACATAATACAACTCTTTAATAATTCATTTAGAAATGCAATATATGATACAATTTCCGAAAATGTAACAATTACTTGTCACGTTATTGGAAACGCTTTGAACGATTGTCTTGGTTGCAAAGATGAATGTTCACATGAAATCGATGACTGTCCAGGTGATTTGAACCAGTGCAAAACATGTGACGAATGCAAGTCGAATTTTCGCTGGTATCACAACGGAGGTGAGTATAGGAATTGTTCCATCCAGTGCTGTACTCGGTAGTACATGCTAGAGGCCATGGTTTATAAAGTATCATTATTCATGAGTCATGTCATTTTTCAGAGCCCTTATCCTCCGAACATTGGTCGCTCCGCAAAGCCAGAAAAATCAACTCATTTTCTACGCCTCAAGATATATCAAAAGCTCGAGAGATTTGTGAAAGCATAAAAGATAGTAAATTAAAAGACAAATGCCTTGAAGAACAAAACTTGATATCGTTTATACCTCCAATAATGCAAGAAATTCCCTCGACTTATGATTTTTTCGATGGGATTGAAGCCTCAATTGAATACAGATGCTTGGTTCCATATTATTATTGGCGAATGGATTTAGAACTAACTCCAGAACAAGCTCAAGGAACATATCAGTGTCAGTCTGGTAACCTTGAAGATGGATTCACAACAAAAACCGTAATTTTCTTTGATAAATCAGACAAATACTACACTCCAGCAACCTTGACTATTAATAATGATCCGTCATATGATAGTAATAATGGTTGGTCTTGGTTAGAAAAAGAAACATTTTGGAATGGTCAAAATCCTGTGATGGTTGGGGTTACTGCTTCTCCTGCTCTCGTCTGTCGAATAGACGGCCTTCTACGAACAGATATTGAACAGTTTCAATGGAAAACGGACGACACAACTGATCATGGGGACATGTCTGAACCTGATAATACTTTTCCACTACCAATATTTCATTTAAAAAGTAATGAAAGATCAGAATCAGGTGGTCTGACCAAGCTCAATGTTAACTGTGGTGATTATTGGATTGAATGTTTGAATCAATATGAAGAACCAAATAGTAAACTACCTTCGAAACCGCTTCTTGAAACCCCTTGGGGAACGTGTTCTGGATTTGAAAACTTAATCAAACGACAACCAAAAGAAATGCTTGGACAGTGTCGTCCACAGGTTGTCAAGGTACCCGGACGAGAACAGACAGATACGTGTGATCAATCTGATGCCTCAGAAAGATTTCAAATCAAATATAGCTTATCAATAAGCCACTTGACCCGGAGTGATTTAGGGAGTTATTCATGTGCTTTCGACCACACTGTTACAACTGCTGAATTTCTTC
The DNA here is from genome assembly GCA_004367895.1 of Oikopleura longicauda. Classification (NCBI taxonomy): domain Eukaryota; kingdom Metazoa; phylum Chordata; class Appendicularia; order Copelata; family Oikopleuridae; genus Oikopleura; species Oikopleura longicauda. The sequence continues at coordinate 8,129 of SCLD01114407.1, forward strand.
CTCATGAATCAAAACCATTTTTTCACGTGAGCATAATCTCCGTCGATATGATCGATATGAAGCCTGACAATGCTATAAGCGGAGCAGCCGTGGAAAACAAAATAAAAGGCATTTCAATGAAATGGTCTGTACCAGTTCTTGATCCATGCTCTGATCGTGTTCGTAAATTAAATCCCAATATTGATCCACAACTGACGCGCGAACAATGTGCCAAATCTGAATGCTCTGGTGATGCAATATGTCCCGATATCTTTTGTAAACAAAAAGGTCCTAAGAACGAAATGCTCGACTGCCATAATCTCGACAATATCTATTTTTCAATGGCCATTACACCTCAGTCTCACTGTACTCAAAATCGAATCCTAATTGAAGGCCTCAACAAAAGATATAATACAAAAAATACAAAACAAAAAATACTAACTAGTATGCTAGTAAATGATACAGATTGCGAAAAAGAAATTGTGTGTCATCTGGAACGCGAATTCTCTAGTTACAAAAGATGTGATGATATTGTGTCAGATCTCGAAAGACAAAATTGTTATTTTATGGTTTCCAATGGAATGATGGAATATACTTGTGGTTGTACAAGTTGGCATGAAGTTGACACAAAATCAAATATGAAAATACCATTTCCAGATGGTTATATCAAACTCGATACAGACAGAAATAGTCTCCTGCCGAGTACAAAATATACAGTAAAGATAAAAGCAAGTCTTTATCGTAAAAGTCAGCTGTATAAAGAAATACATTCAATGGACAAGGGTCATTTCACCACTCCTGGTTATGATTATGCTAGTATCAAAGCACCAGAAATCAGTAGAATTGGTATGGAATTAGAAGGATGGCGAACTATTCATTGGGAAGACACCATATCGTCATCATGGGAGTCTAGTATTGTTAATGAATTATCTGTTTGTTGGGAACGTGCCAACGATGAGGAATCCACGTGGCATCAATGTCAAAAAGTTGACACAAAGAAAACATTTTCATCAATAGGTCCCCTTACTCCCGGCAGATATCTTGCTTATACTCAAATCATTTTGTTTGGAGATGGTAATAAACTTGAGAGTGATAAATCATTATATCATGAGTTTAAAATTGGGCAACCAAATCCTATTCTCCCTATAGCTCCAGATGGTTTTGAACTTGAACCGCGGTTAACCAATGGTTCAATTACGAATATCAATTACAAATGGAAACTACCCTATGTCGATTTGAATTATTATTTGGAGATGTCCACCATAAACGGGACAAATACAATGACGTCATTTTTCAATCCTGGTATTGCAACTACAACCAGGAAGAGAAAACAATGTACCAGCGTTGCACCTAACTACTGTCATCGTTACACCAAACCAATGTCGTATACCGTTAACTTAAAATCTCCTTATGCCTCATCAATTCACTCAATCTTGAAACTTATTGACTATCGTAACCTACCGTCACGGGAGCAGCACGCGGTATACTTGGTCAGAAAGCGGTCTGCTCACGAAAATTCAATCTTTCCGGCATGTAATTTTATCAAAGGAAGTCAATTGGATGCAAGTGATCAAATCACTTTAAGTTGGACATGCCCAAAACTTATGCTGAATTTTGACCAATCACGATCACGACCTCGTCCCGATTTAGATATCATCCAACAACTCGAACTACTTCCAGCTTTTAAAAACCTCATTTATTTTCATATTGAATGGACATATCCAGATTTGATGAGACCAAATTACTTTTGGAGTGATGATAGAGGCTGGTATTTGCCACTCAAACAAGTTAACCGTGATCAAAATGGAATCTTTAATTTTACCGTTAGCAATACCAAGTTTGCCAGTATACTTAACAGCTGTGCCGTTCTGAGTTTCAGAGTTCGTTTTGTTTTAATCAATGCTCCTCAATGTTTGGATAACCAAAGAATTCACCAAGAAAGAAGTTTGAGTATAAGTCCACCTTTATATTGCGGCATTAACTATGCTGGTACGTTTTTCTACATTTTGACCATGTTTACTCTAATTTATTCGCCCAGAATGGTTAGAAACTTGCCCATTTTTTTAAGGTTCTGAATTTTCAAATACGCTCAATCTACAAGTGAAATTGAAAACAACGGTGGATAGTATTGGTGACTTGGTTGATAACTTGATATATTCTTTCAAAAGCAAAAGCCTCAAGGTAAGTTCCAGCTTTGAGGCTGAACTTTTTCTTTTCAATTTTGTTGCATTATGATAAGGGTTCACGTGATGTGAGGGTGGTATTTTTCTTTGCAACCCTACCACTGAAATTGTTGTATGTATAATACTTTCCTCACTATCAGCTCGTTTATATTTGATTGTCTATGAGATGGTATTTGCACCCGTACATTTATGTATAGACCAGCATGACCATCGACAAACGCAGTATACAGTCAATGTATACCTTCCAAGGGATTTTACTCAATATAATCAAATCGTTGCAGATATTTATAAAATTGAGAATTTTCCCTTACTGCTTCATTTTGCTAAATAAATCTCGCTCAGCTATCGACTACGCAAAGCTTATCCCATGACTGCCGCCAACATTACATTCAAGTTCAAATTCGCCCAAAGAAACCAAATAGGTCAGAAACACCTGAATTAGAATCTAAACAGACGGCAGAAGATATAAAAATCGACATTGAGAAAGTTAACAATGACAATACCCTTACAGACAACCAAAAAGAAAGTAAGCGAAATGAAATTGAAAATCGAAACAAGAAAATAAGTGAAGATGCATGGTCAAGTTGTATAACTTTGAATTCTTATAAAATGGACACATTCAAGTTTGAAACATTTAAACTACCCATGGACTATAAAGGAACTGATTTAACATAACCACTCAAGTTTTACACATAATTGGAAAAGTTAGTTGAAAAATCGAGAAGTTGGAAAGTTTACAACTCCTCAAAGTTTCCAACACAAAACCTTTCCAACTAAATTAATAGCCCCAGTTATATTTTAGATTATATAGACGTTGAAACTTCAAAAATGATATAGGCCTTGAGGGTGAACCGACTAGAGGGATTTCTTTTGGATCGATGATTTAAAGTTTCAGTCTAAAATTGCCAAAAGGTAACCTCTGAGAAATTTCGAAAAAACATTATAGAGAATGTGGCATCAAATCGTTTGAAGTTCAACCATCTACTATATAATATCCGCTCTTTGTTATATTGAGACTCATTCTGTTAAGATAATTCACACAAGATTTAGTTAGTTATTGAATCAATAAAAGGTGACTCAGATGGAAAACCTGTTAGACCAGAAAGTTTTCTTATATTCGTTGAACAAGTGCAATGTCTCGGCTATGAGTACGCCGTTCGCATCGGTCGTGGTCGCAGTGGTGACGATGAGAACAGCTGTGAGAATTACATGAACGGAAAACTTTCTTCGTGGACGACTTGGAACGATGTCGATTTGACTAATCTTAGAGATAAACCCAAAGACAGTTTCAATTGTAAATCAGTAGGACTGGAGGCTGCTGAACCAACAACTTTACCTGCGGTAGCACCAACGTAAGTGCTAGAAAATAGTTCCATTTCAATTAATGGGAATAAAGGGAATTAATATCAGGACTTGCTCACATAAGAGAGAAAGAGGAGAACAACTCTCCGAATATACAATATAGAGGGCGCCATTCAGCTTATCCTGATATTAATGAACTTTATTGTATTTATATGATATATGATATGAGTCATATGACCCACATTATATTCTTCATATCATATGCAGCTATGTTTTGTCTTCATGTAAACCAAATTTTTAGCACAAGCAATGTTGAAAAGCGAAACTGTAATATTTCAAAACTGGCTGATTATGGAATGGAGAGTCTTTGCAAAGCAATAACACTTAACAGCTTATTGGTCATAGGTAGGTTGAATTCTGAAAAAGACGAAATTTAGTTTGTTTTTGGTTAAGCCATACATAAGTTTCATATGGCCATTTTTTCATTTTACAAAAAATTAATTTTAGTGGTCGTTCTCTGTTTCGTTCTTCTTATTACGTGTCTTGGTCTCTGTCGCGTTTCGTCTTGTTGCCGCAAACGTGATGATTCTCCAAGATTCAGTACTGATCAATTTGCTGCAGGAAAGGTATTCACCAAAAATCGAATACTGACCAGAATTTTTATATTTTTTTTAGAAATGTAAAACAATTGTTAACGGTGTTCCCCATGTCGACAATCGACAGGATCAAAATCAGTCCTTACGCTTACTTGCGACAAATCCAAACAATTTTTCTGATCTAAATGACGAGCTGAGTCATTCGGTAAGTTTTATAATGATGGAAATGCGATGAAAATATGAATTATGACATATGATATATGATCATTTTCCACTCTTTCTATGGATATTTATAAAAGATTAACTTGTAGACCTCAGAATTGAATTTCCGTACTTCTCTGCCGCCGATCGACCACACCTCACCCAGCCAACTCCTCAACAGCTTGATCTTATTATTCAAAACAAACAAAAAGAGGTCAGTTAAAAATCGGTTAGGCCGAATCTCGTTTTGATTTAAAGCGAACAGAAAAAACTTATTTTCAACATATAGAATGTCAATCAAACACTGCCAAATGACATAAATCAAACAACAAATGGGTCAAATGGACCCAAATTGCCTGTTAAACAAATGCATCTTGATGAAAAAGGTATATTAAAATCTCAACTCGAAGCCAAAAACTTGACAAAAAACGAAATCTTTTTAAGGTGATGAAACTGACTCCTTTCCCTCATCGACCTCCAGCCTCAGCTCGGATCCGAAAATTAAACTGCTCCAACAAGAAAATGAAACTCCCCCGTTACGCGACGTGACTTCCAACCACTTTGAAAGAGCTTGAATAGCCTTGAACCCCCTTACTCGATAACTAAGCAATACTACCTGTCATTTATCAATGGACCATGCTGACCTATCAGCGCTCTGCATGGTTAAATCCACCCGTTTTGTCGCGTTTTACCTAACTATTGCTAGGGTGTCATGCTTCTTATTCCGCATTTGCAGATACCTCAGTTATAAATGATACCTCTCGAGACCTAGTTTGAGTCATCGTAACCTAAAAGTGCTAAATTCTTCGGCTGATAAATCGTACTAAACCAGAGTTAGTGCCCGAACCTCAAATCACTTAGCTCTCTTAGATCCTCTCCTCCTGTGTATTCTGTTATGATTCATTCTTAATGACTCATAACGGGCCAATATCAATTGTGGTGCGTCCATTTTGTACCAGCCCATCAAAGTGGACGTCCCATTGCTAAGGCAGTTTCTCTCCTTCTCTACCTATTATTGAGCTTGAATCAAAGGCAACAATCACATGTTAACTCAAGCTTTATCATGTATCACGTGATTATGCGCTCTCTACTACCATCACATGGCTGTCACGTGATGTATCAAAGTTCAATTCCCAAAGTTCATTCTATTCATGCGACTTGAAACTACTGAATATACATTCACAGATATTTATTTGTTAATTGATCATTGCAGGTATTTGCCAATCTAATGATGCAACGAAAGTTACCCCCATTGACCAAAATGGAAAAACATTTTTTAACTAAGGAGTTCAAAAAAGACATTTTTTTACTTCCGATTCGAAATGTTGTTAATTTCCGCTCTAATAATTACAGTGGTCGGCCAAAAAGTGACACATTTCACTTGTGCTCAAAATTCCAAAAATGTGTCACTTTTTGGCCGGATTTTTCGAAAAAAAAATTGCAAAAAATGTCATTTTAGAAAGGATGTTTTTACCGTTAATTTTGAAAAGAATGACCGTTAATTTTGCACCAAAATGACCGTTATTTTATACCAAAATGACCGTCATTTAGACAAAATGATATGCGCGTTCGCACTTGCATTAAGATGCTTAATGTGTGGTCAGTTGTATTCAAGGCTCGAGCAGTTGCTCATATGCTATATAACCACCCGATAGCTCGTATGATTAAGGTATCTTCACATATAAGTAGGGATGGCAGTTCCGAAGGCACTGCACGGCTAGGCGCCCACAATTGGACAAAAAAGTCATTGTGAAACATATACAACATGTTTTGAAATGCCGAAAAAAAATTTTCAAAAAAATTTTGACCACCAGGTGGCGACTTTTTTCTCGGTTAAACGGACGTAGACGCCGGCCTTGGACGTCCTTATTTGTCTCACTATGTTTAATGAGTAGTTCTTGGGTTTGCGCACATTTTGGTAAAATAATTTCGTCCCGGCCGATCCCGCGTGACATGATTTCAACCCTTTGAAAATTCTTACTGGGTAAAAAATTCGGGAAATTTTTCAAAAAATTTTCTGAAAATACATCAATTTTCTCAAAATCATTAATTATGGATTTCATGGATAATTCTTCTAGTTTAAGGCTATTTGATACTAACGCCGTCCTGGTCCTGGTCCTCGTCCGTCCCGAGGACGGATTGGGACGAGGACCGTCCCAGGACGACCCGTCCCGTCCCTCGGACCCCTGCTCTAGGGCAACATAGATTAAAAATGACTAAAAAAATCAAAAATTTCAAGAAATATTTTTGACCACTAGGTGTCCCCAAAATAAAATTCTGGTGGTCGTAGATTCTTGATTGGGTCAAGATTAGTAGGGAACATAAGGTTTTAATATAATTGAAGGCACCTATCCGTGCAGTGTCTTCGGCACTGCCATCCCTACATATAAGCTTTTTACTTATTAATGACCAAAATTTTGGACAACTCACAGTGATCGTTAATTTCGGGAAATTTTACAAAATGTGTGACTTTTTGGCCTGTCACTTTTTGGCCGGCCACTGTATATATTTTAAAGTATAGGATCTCAACAGCTGAAGTCTATCTGTATGGATTAAAATCACTAGAACAAAGTTGTATACAGTATACTGTGTGCTCATGGAAACTTAAGGGAAGGAGGAACGGAAACATGGCCTGATAGAGAAATAGATTATTGCAAATAAAAGATGGCCGATAAGTGTTTTGCGATCCTTTGCAGTTTTTAAAGGAACATAAAATTTAGTACAGTGTATAACTTATACAGTTTAAGTATGAATCTCCAGTGACAGTATTAATCTTCTCTGAGCGTAACCTGCCACAAGAGCCTTTTCGGCTCATTTTTTTGGCCATAGCAAGCAGTCTTACAGCACGCGAGAACTTTTGGAACACAATGGCCGATGCGCTAGCTTGAGCTCGACTTGATTTCGGTCATGACGAAAACGGAAAGACCAGAAAAGCGGAGTCAGACGAAATATAGATCATTATCTGGATTCTGTCTGGTTCAGAGGTTTTACAGACACTGGTCTGTATTTTCTCTGTACGGATTTAAAAACGTTTTTATTTTCATTTATACAGATACATGCTACAGTTCTTGATGCTGATTATGATCCCACCATGGCGCAACAATATTGGCCATATATTCTGCAGATATTGGCCTGTTGTGTGTCTGCGTTTTCAAATTTCGACCGTGTCTGTGTCTGTAGGTGTCTGCAGAGAAAAATTGTCTGCGAATAAGTCTGCCTGTGTCGGTTTAACTCTGGCTTCTAATTTACGCCAGGTTATATCATTGTTCAAATGTTGAATTTTGTAATGTACATTTTTGTACTTTTGTGTAAATTAATAGTTATTTACAAAGGTGAATTGGATTAAGGAACCAAGTGATTGTTCGTGTCCAGATTGTATCAATAGACAGTGGGAAACTATTCAGCAGGAAACTATTACTCAGATTGGTAAATAATGGCAAGGACTGTACTAAGAGCGAGAGTTTGCTGAGTTCCGAAACTGTCCTCATCGCTTTTTCTTGGAGGCGGCGCGTGTTTAGCGAAGATTAATTTCCTCCGAGATTGAGATTACGAAGACCAAGGCCATTATTGGAAGATCATTTTTGTATCGGAAAGAGAATAAATAGAAGTAAGTTTTATACCAAAACTAAGTGATATCCAAATGAATATCAAAAATATATTAGAAAACCAAAGACATCAAAGAGAATACTGAAGTCATATAGACTATATAGTCTGTCATATGACTCATATAGTCGGAATGTATCAAAACATGGGCATAGAGGTATTATTCAATTACCAACATTCACTGCCAAAACCTTTAACAATCACTCCCTAAAATCCCTACAGGACCCAGCGTAAGACCAAAGCATTCGATTTTTGCCAGGTTTGCATTTTATTTGATTTTTCATAAAGAAAATGTTAGTTAATTGCCAATATTTTGTCAATGATTCTTGATGGTTGAGACATATTGGACACATAAGGACGTATAACAAATAAGTAGACTGCACTGTGGTACTTATAAAAAAGAATTGTTAAGAAGTGCTCGATAAGAACTAAACAAACTTCATTTGACTGTTTAAAAGTCTCGCCATGTGTACTGGCGCGCCCATGGCGTACCCATCAAGAATCAAACTTTTGGCATCAGTACATACATTTAAACAAATGGTTAATCCAGTGCTTCAGTCAGATCCGTCACACTGTTTAATCTGTTCTGAAAGTATCGGATGCGATGTCCGACAATATGGCAGCGCCCAATTCATATTTACAGAGAGGTTTTTAACGATTATTAATTTTATTCGGCACAGCCAACATTATCTTGGCTTTTCTATAATCATATAATGAATGAGTTTGATTGATAGAGGGTCAATTTAGTCAAAATTCGACTTTAAGGTGAACAACTCGTCTGATATCTTAATTGATATGCTAAAATGATCAAACATTTTACCAGACATATCAGGGATTCAGTCCTGGTTTTCATGAGTCAAAATTTGAAATCTTGCCTGACACACCGTCTGGCCTACCGATTGGAAAAAATAAACGCCAATATTCGTGGATCGAAAAGTATTTCATTTTGTTGGTGTCAATGAGTTTTTAATTTGGATCAAAATGTTACCTTAAAATAGAGTACAAAAATTTAAATACTTACAGATGTCAAAAGTAATCCCAAGGTGGGATCAAGTCTATTTATTTTTGACAAGTGTATTCGATTTAAATTTCGAATGCCGTTTTTTACTAATACCAATTTTATTTAGAAGTTCAAATTATAACTAAATACAAAATGCGAATATGGAAGTAAAATGGATTTTAATCCACATTCTAATGAATGGCATATCGTCCTGCCCTTACCAATGCAGATGTCAAAGGAAAATTTAAAAAAATACATAATGTTATTTTTTTCATAAAGTCAACATTTATATTTTGACGTTTTTGATTAAATGATTGAAAGCGACGAAAAAGTGTTTTGCAATAATCGAAACCTTTATCAAATACCAGAAGGAATACCAACGACGACCAGGCAGCTTTATCTACAAGACTCTTTAAGACATTTGAAAAATCTTGTTTCACTTCGACTTTATAATAACCGACTGACGAGAATACCAAAACTCGATTCGAATTTTTTGTTGGATTTAAGAATCAACCAAAACAGGTTCGATGTTTGCATTAACTCTACCGTAGCCTACGGTTCGAAGGGTCCAACAAACAAGTGTTTGGTTCTGTTCGGATTTTCAACAGTCCAACATCGAACACCGACTGTTTTCGAAGTTCGTTGGACTTTGCGACATAGTGTTTGACTGATATAATATGAGTCATATATCTATAAGAAGGTAGTTTATGCTCATAAATGTCGTGCTATAAAATTTCATTCAACAATCGTTTCAGAATCGAAGGTATCGAAGAAGATTCGTTCCAAAATGTTCCAAATATAATTGAACTTCAGCTTGCTGAAAATCGACTTACAAGTTCAAACATTGCTCAAAATACTTTTCGTCGCCTTTTGAGTTTGGAACATGTCTCCTTCCGAGAAAATGACTTGGCAACATTTCCGAGAAATTTACCGGTATCTTTGAGGAGGATTGATTTGAGCAACAATAGGCTGCTCCAAGTTGATCGACAATGTTTGCAGAATTTGACGTTTCTAGAGGAACTTAATTTGGAGAAAAATCAGCTTGCTGATGGGTCATTTAATGATATTTATATCAACCAACATTTATTGAGCAGATTGAGAAGACTAAAAGAGCTGAATCTTTCATTCAACCAGCTGCAAAATATTCCAATGAATTTGTCTGAGACTATTGTTGACCTAATGATATCTCACAATAACCTCAAATTTATATTCAAAAACCAGCTTATACAATTGAAAAATCTACGGACGCTTGATCTCGGATACAATCGATTAATATCAGTTGAAAAGGATGCCTTTGAAGGTCTCTCATCTCTTAACAGGTTTAAAACTTTCAAAACTTTCGTATGGTTTACCATTCAAATTAAGGCTTGAAATATCGGGGAACTCTTGGCGATGTGATTGCTTCTTACTTGACTTTCATCACTATTTACAGCGAAAAGGAACTCATCTTGGCTCACGTGAGAAAATCAAATGCTCAACTTCTTCTGCGGAAACCGACCATGTTGAACTAGAAACTGCTCCCGACTCTATTTTTGAGTGCACACATCATAACTATGATGTCACTGTGGGTGATACTGCTATCAGATTGAAAATAATGAATATCAATGATTTACCACCATTTGTTGAATTCAAATTGACTCTAGCCAGTAATGGTAAGTTCAGTTCCCCTCTTGAGTTGCTAGGTATTATTATTTGAAACACATCATACAAATATTGCGAATATCATAGTATGTGTATGTATAGGTTGGAATTAAAAGATTGAAATTGTATTTTCAATAGATTTACGTAATTTGTCGAGCAACAGTGACTTGGAAACATTTTCAACATAAATAAACATACATTGTATTCCAAAATCTGCTAAATTGGGCCGTCGGTTCATAGACAGAAGCTTTTCTAATGACGTCAGTTTTATAAATTATACCAAATAACCCGCCTTCTTTTTCGACTCCGAATTACGGTGATTTGGTCTTAATCTAGGCTTAAGCAGGGTTTTTTGGTAGACTTTAAATATGATTATAATCAGGAAAGAAGACTTGAACCTTATGAAAGTTCTTAAAATGAACTTGGTTAAGTCATTCTGACCTCTCAATTATTATTCTGATCAGCGTTATATTTTAGAAGATGGTCTACTGATTTATGAAACTGTACTTAACTTGACCGAAACAAGCAGAACTATTTCCAACCTTCGTCCCACCTTCAACTACAGATTTTGTTTTTACAATTGTTACCTTTTCGACGAAACAAATTATCCCCTTGAATCATGTCAGATCATCCAGACAGGCCCGTCTGTTACTAATACGAACAAACCAAATGCTCAACTAAAACCGGCCAGGCAAAAGTATGATATAATCATTGGTATAATTGTTGGCTTGTTGTTCATTCTTGTTATCGTGGTGGCTGTACTTTATCTCAATTTTAATAAAAATCGAAGGTCACAGAAAAAAGAAGTGTCAAAGTCATTACCTCCACCACCAGCATATTCAAGGTCAAGCCACATGCCAGATTTGAGTAATAAAAGATTGACAATAGATGCCGCAAAAGAGTTTGACGTGACACTTTTACCAATGACTTATGACGGAGAAGGAAAGAGCGGTCGATCATCAAATCAATTCCTGACAAATACGGTTGATTCTGTGATCTATCAAGAAATGGAACATGGAGCAACAACGCCAAGTCTTATAAAAAGTCATCTTGTTTAAGGGCATAGTTATCGCAATCCGCCCGAGACATGTCCACTGCTCAAATGTCCACTGACCTGTACAATATGTTGAAATGTAAATATACCATGTTATACTATCTTAAAATTTTACAGTATTGAACTCAAATGGGTTGAGTTGATGTCTGAGAAAATTGAAGAATGGATTATTCTACTAATCAAGTGGCAAATGGTAACTTTTTGCACTAAAGGCTAATCCAGGAATCATCTCAAATTAGTCTTCGAATTGCTAAAGACAATATGAGATGGTTTTCTTTCCTTCAATGCTAGGGGGAAAACTGACTCATCGGTTTCTGTGCACCAAAATTAGTTTGTTCGGCTTAAGATGTAGAGGTTATACGATTCTTGGTCATTTTTTCAGTTTGAAAAAATAAAGAAATGATCTGAATGTGAAAATTCGTTGCTTACCCCAGACCAAGACCTCTTGACTGAGGAGTTTATAATCTCAACCTAATATTTGCATTTAAAATATAACCCCAGGATCTTCATTGCCATACTGCTATCCAGAACGTCCAGATTTTCAAATGGTACATAAGCTCATATGTCATCATTCGACATGAATCATGTCACATGATCCATGCCATATGTTAAAGTTGAAGAATCATAGCCCATAACTAAGAAGCAAATCTCTTTGAATACACAAGCTTTCATATTTGTTTCAGGATTCAGCGTTTGGGAGTTTATTTCATACCCGCTTATGTCAGTTTTGCCTGGTTTTATTTTTTTTAAATCTTACATTTAAATGTCTATATGACTTATATAATATGATTTATATTTTTATGAGTCATATTCTTTGAATAATATAGTACACGATGTTATTTTCGTAGAAGTAAAGTATATTTTCAAATCCGTATTAATCTTCATCAGAATCAGCATCACAGTATGGCAAACTGACAATTTTTCCAAGCCGATCTGAACAAACGGAAAGCCATATGTCATTTTGAAATTGTTGCAAATATTATAGACTCAAATTGTGGTTAGATATCATATGATCAGGTTCAAGATTATATTATCGATGGTTAACGGTAGAACTTACACCGTGTAAGGTTTAGGTGGTAGTTGATCAGATAGGGTGAATCATACATGTATATTTAAAATGGGTCATTTAATCTAGTCTTGAACTGTCATGGAAATTCAATTGAGACTCAAATGTCAGAGGTTCATACTCAATTAATTTTCAATTCTGAAATGTCAATGAGGGCTTCATTAATAAGGTTAATTTTGTCTGGTTGTGTTACATTCCCATTTACCATGCATAAAACTATCCTTATCATATAAATATGAGACTTGTCCTATTTGATTAACAGTTATGGTGATTGAATGACGATCAATTGACAGTTGATTTGACATTTTTACTTTTTTAGCTTTCTTAATAATGTTCAGTATAGCCACTCTGTATATTAGAACGGCGGGGCCCTTTAACTCCTTCTTTGAGAATAATTCGTCCTCATCCGAGGAGTCTCTCTTCCTCTATTTGATGGCGATGCGTGTTCTTCAATGGAAAAGCAATAATATCTACTGAACGCACCCCTTCTTCGTGTTTAGAATCCGAGAAAAGAGAAAATAAAAGACAATTATGATCAATGATTATCAAAACAGGTTATGTTAACAGGTACATACAGGCTTGAAAATAGAAAAAATGATTACTGTAGATAACAACGGTAATACACGGACGAAAGACGTAATATAAACTCGGATTATGTATCAAGGAATTTAACGAATTAGTTTATATCAATTAATGATGATATTTAAAGAGAATAAAAAACCAACTCGTCATTAAAACATGGTTAACCTCAATTTTTAGAAGGGTTCATACCACGCTGAAATTATTATTTTATCTATCGTATTATTTTTCGCAAAATCTACTCATTTATATATAATATATAATATAAATTATATTGCTGACTAATCATATCCTCAAACTAACTCATTCGAACAGAAAAACGAACATAATCTTCGTCTTAAACCCAATGAGTTTTTTTCGAGAACATAACGTCTGGTAAATGGCTCATGTTATGTGGATTGTATCATATATGATATATGTCACATATAATATGTGTCATATAATGTGGGGATATATAGAATGGCCTACAATATTCTAATACCTTGACCGGCCAATGACCCGAGTATCCTTTAATTTAAGCGAACTGAGGATAAGAATCTAATCATAAGATTCATGCCGAATGAAAACTTTATACTTTTTAAACCATATGAATCATGATATGATATGATATGATATTAAATTGGCCATATGATATAATTTATATTATAGAAATGAACTCTTATCATCGTATTTTAGTATGATATATTGTAACGTACATACCGTACATTAATATATAAGATTCAATCAATTTATATTTGATGAAAGATAATGTGATCAACCATATCCTTAACAATATAATTTATATTGTTTATGACATATAAGATAATGCATTGGACAATAAAATTGAACAATAGTAAAAAATGCCCTGAATATTTGGTCGGCTTTAGGACCTAAAATTGTGATTCATCTTCAAGGCCATTTTTACGCAAGTTATAGAACATTAAACCTTGTTTTCCATTCATTTTTATTCTGGGCTTCATGTAGTAAAGAGCAATTATGAAGTGATAAACCCTTAATATTGCAAATCTGTGTATAGTTTATAAGATACAGCCATGTAAAAGTTAAAAAGCTTAGAAGAAATCGTCTAGTCAAAGCACATTAAACTTAATTCTTGAGTCTGTTCCTAAAATGACTTTATTCTCAAGTAAAATTGTCTTTTTTTGCTGCATGTCATAAACATTCCATTTTTTCGATGGCAATCGCGAACGATACATGTCTGGGGGTTTTAGACTAAATTTAAGGGTATCACAAAAACCTGGAAATTACATTGGAAAAATCTTGGTCTTTAAACAATTTCGGTCGTCTTTCAGAAAACTTTTTGACGTGATTCAAAAATTCTGGTAAGTTTTACCATATACCATATTATATGGTCCATGTATAATATACATTAGATTAAAGGGCTCAAATATGGCCGAAATTTAGCCGATTTAGGGTCAAAACTTGGTCCGTACGTCTTAAGCATTAGAATACCGAACTTTCTGAAACAATTTCAAAGACAGGAAAAAAGACGCTCACTTTTAGAAAAATTGGTTGTATTATGTGCAGATGCATAGTTTTACTGTATAAGTTATACATTTTGTGAAAGATTTTGAAGCGTCAAGCCATGCATACGATATTCTTAATTTAACGACTAGATTTACATTTGGATTTGAGTCACTGTTTCTATTCTGCGACTTTAGTGATTTTCTTATTTGCTGTATTTCTTCGTCACAGTGCTCAATTTGAAAGCTCATTCGATCTAGGGATGACGGTGACTCTGACAATATCGTCATTTGCACAATACTCTTTTTTATGCGATGGCTTAGCCTGCCATTTTAAGTGGACATTAAAAGACGAACGACCGTCATTAAGATGCTTTCGCCATTGACATACCAGATTGTATACCGCCCGGCAAACTTTAGCTCTTGTAAGCAGAATAAGAAGATTGCCTTCCTTAAGCTTATCGACCACAGAGTCTAACAAAGACTTGTTTGGTCTTATTTTGAGTTCTGATACGGAATTTATTTTGAGAAAGCAGAAGATAACTAAAGTGGGTGCGTCTTCCCGTCTCTTTACTGTCCAGTGCCTAAGAAATTCCTCAATGCCAAAATGACCTACTGAGCTTGATTCAAAAGCAACCAGCTTCTTGAAACGAATGATACGAGTATCTATAATCTTTTTTCTTCTTTAATATTTATTTACCTCAATATACACCTGTTCCTGTTGGCTTACAATCTCAAAGGCTATAATCTGATAAACACATTTTTCAGAGTTTCAGAATGATTTGACATAGGTTTCCGTGATCTAGATTCGAATAAGTCTATACCAAGTCTATTTCTGTAATTAGGATTAGCCAACAACGATTTATTATCGTCTGTCTGGATAATCTCATGTAATAGTTGAAATGACTCAAAAATCATTTGTTCTGCCTAGTTACCGAGTATCATAAAAAAAACTTGTCGAATAAACGAGTTTTAATTCGCTTTTGAACTTGAATTTGGTAGTCAATCAGAGGTTTTCCAGCTTTAACTTAATTTGCAGTCTTATGAGTATGAGAGTTCATTTTAGATGAATCAATCGAATTCAAATAATACGACGGTTCCGGATTTTGATTTCCAGGACCTGTCAAACGATTATTCAATTGGTTCTCAAAATGGTTCATCCGATGAAGACCTCGATTATTTGTACAAAAACTATCAAGACATTATCGAGTTCACAGAAGACTACATTTTTGTAAGTTCCAGAATCAGACCCGGGCAAAAATAGTCCTGAGTCCTGAGTTTTTTTATCAGGACTAGGTCAGATTCATATCTATCACTCAGGACCAACTCAGGAGTCCTGAGTCAGGACCCCATTCAGGACAAACTCAGGACCCCGATTCAGGACCAACTCAGGACCGCTTTTGCCCAGGTGTATTCAGAACCATTTTTAAACCATTATGCGGTTTGAAAATAGATTCATCGCTTTCGCAATAAAACAACGTTCCATCTTTGAGCGTTTTTTTTTCTTTTTGGTGACCTGATTTGCTACTCACCTGGTCCCTTAAGACTTCCAAAATGATTTATGATTATTTTAGAGCGATGACAAAGTGATGGCGATTGTTTATACATTTATTTTTATTATTGGAGTATGTGCGAATCTAGTCGTTATAATAGTTATTGGACTCGATCCACAAGGTTGTGATATAAACTCATAGTATTTCAACATGTGAAACCGTTTGAATGGTTTTGAGCAAGGGTAAACATATCGAAATCATTATCGTAAATAAAAGTTAGAACTAAATCATCTCTGTTATACGCTTTCAATTTAGGCGAGTATTTAAACTGTTTATTGAAGCTCATTTCGTTGGCCATATGAGGCCAATCGAAAGCTTTTATTTTCTAGTCAATCAAAAAGTTTTTGAAAACCCTTCAAAGCAATCGCTGACTGCACAATGCTTCTATTTTTACCTTTCAATATTTATCGAGTTCTACACAAAGGATTGCTTCAAAGTTTATACCAAATTAAATTTTCTGTACAAATTTTGAAACTTACCATAGATTGGATTTTTGGAGATGTAGCTTGTTGGCTTAATAATTCGGTAAGTTTTATTTTGAATTCTATTTGACAGATAGTTCGGTCTTAACTGACGAAATTGACAAGAAAAAAATGAATATTAAGGTCCTTTACGTTAACATGTTCGTATCCATATTCATGTTGATGTTTATGGCGCTCGATCGTTATTTGGCTGTTATCAGAGGAAGCTGCTTGGCGAAACTAAGCAAATATAGGAATTCACAAGTTGTTATCAATACAGTAAGTGCTTCAATCACGTGAAGGGTAAAACGTCTACTTTAATTGGAACAGAGGACAAACTGACATATCATGCCCTATCGAAACATTTTTACCCAATTAGATAATATACACATTGGGCAGAAATACCAAGCCCCAGTAAAGGGCTAGAATTTAGTTTTTTCTATATATTTTCAGACCTGTATTGTTATATGGTGCCTTGGAATAGTAGCCGCTCTACCAAATTATCGTCGATCTGAGCATCACATGTCAAATGGCAAGGCAGAATGTGGCATCAACTGGAGTGACGTTGAAGATAATAATGCAAAGAAAATTTTAGAGGATTGCAAGGGAACTGAAGTCAAAGATCCGACTGAATTTATTGAAGGGCGTGACAATGTTAAGTTTTTTTATCTGAATAATGGTTGGAAATGTAGATGTGGGGTTCCAACACAAGAAAGGAAAATGGATGAGAATCTTGGATCATTTTGCCACAAACGTCTTCCAACGTTTGCGTTTCGGATTTTCAGCCACAAAAGACGTTACTTTTTCCATATATTCGGATGGACATATATGCTACCGTTGACATCAATTGTATATAGTTATGCATCTATCGCGTGGGTTATTTGGAAAAGTTCCCATCGTGTACAACGTGGTGTCCATATGCGAAATGAAAGGAATGTGGTGTTGAATGATTTGAACGATTTCATATTAAGATTTCATTTGTGGACCATACAGTATGGATCATATCATATCGAAATACAAAATACTTTTATGACCTATGATATTGGTTAATTTTACTTTGATTTTATTAAATTCTGAATTCACTGTCATCCTCAGTATTGCGTGCAATGAGACGGCGAAAGGGCGCCCGGCATGATGCCATATTTGGTGTATAAAATAAAATTTCATTTAATCAATAAAAAGTGTAGCTGAGCAAAAATCTCGAAGCATCGATGATACTTTATATTAAGTTATATAAAGTCTTTATATTCATTTCTCTATAGTCTATAGATAGCATGATTATCGTTCATACCCGACTTTTCGGGGGGACTGACTTTAAGGGCTCGGAATTTCAGGATCAATGTAGAATTGTCCACTCTTTACCATGGTCACAACCAAAAAAATTTTTGGTGATTTAAGACCACAAATCACGTGACCCCACCCCCTAAACCCATGTGACTCTAAACTTCAGGAGTGTATAGACCTTACTAAGGACTACATTATAAAACAAAAATAAAAAAAACCGATGACTACGGTAATCATGCTATCTATAGACTATAGTCTATAGACAATAGACCAGTTTGCAAAATCAACATCATCAAAAGACAAAGTAGTCGGTCGAATGAAAGAACAAGAAGGTTGATGACATTAATTGTAGCATTGATTATGAGTTATCTTGTATGTTGGACACCTCTTCATTTATTTCATTTGTTAACAGCATTTGAGTATAGAATGAATATGGATGCTTGCACAGCCTTTGAACACGTCTATAACGGGTATGATGTTTTTGCGCTCATGGTCAGGCCTCCACGGACAGAGCTCGTCCATCCGTCTGGCCGTCCGCATGATCATGGTTGAACATTAATTTTACAACGCTTAATTTAAAGCTTGATATGGTTCAACTCAGCATTGAATCCGATTCTTTATTCTTTCCTTGGTCACGGATTTAAGATGAAACTCTACGAAGCTGTTAACAAAATGAGACGGATTTTACCGTCCAAAGGTAACAAAATAAATTGACATTTTGATAACATTTCGATATTTTAGTCACATTATTTTGACACAATTTAAGGCAATATTCACAGTTTACAAAATGGATTGCACAATTCAAAACTTTCACATTTATATTCATTTTCACAAAGGAATTTTAAAAATAATATATTATAATACATGTACGAAGCCTGTAACATAGTGTAATATGTAATATAGAGTCTATATTACATATTACACTTAGTCTATAATATAGTGTAATATGTAATATAGAGTCTATATTACATATTACACTATATTATAGACTATGTTACATAGGGCTTCAAGAACGTAGTGAACCGAGTTACTAGACCATGATGTCCACATCATAGGTACTATACCATGACACATGGTCCATGAGGTACTACACCTTGTAGTCTACTACACAACGGTACATAATCGTTTCAAATTCCGGATAAGGAGCGTTCTTCCTTCATCAAATACAAAAATAGAATCAAATGGGGATAGCTACACGCATACGAACCAAATGTTGCTTCAAAAAAATCAAAATGGTTCCTCGTAATTTATTTTCAGGAAGCTGTGAATGGATTCAAAAGTCACTTTTTAACTTCAAGAAATAAAATCAAAGGATAAAATATTAAATTGTGTATTTTATTGACCAAAACTTTAAGATTATGGAATATTTTGTACATAAATTTCTAGATTGCCTAGAAATTCTATTTTTCAACATTTCATAAATCAGTTTTTTTAAAAATGGATCTTTGTGGCAAAATCGGGAGTGAAAATCATTTGATTTCACAAGAATTACTGCAGCTGGTAGCGCAGTTGAATGTTTTGTCCACAAATAATCTGGAAATACTTTCACTAGGCGAGCTCATTGCTCAAACTGAACAGTTCAACTTGCAGAATGATGCAAAAAGTGGACAATTAAGTTCATCGTCGACCAAATTAACAACTGATATTGAATGTGCTAACGAAAAGGTAATTACTGCAAAGTTTTTGGGTCTACAGTCAGTTCACTTTCGGACGAATCCTTGGGTCGAGCTATCTTCCAAAATGTTCAGTAACTGTCATCCCCTCGGTCGTTTTCCGGTCGGGTAGGAAATTAGCGAAACTTCAAATCCTCCTCTTTTTTTGCTCGACGTACTTTTCAGTGGGAATGAGAAAGCCGAATTCGGGGCGTGAGACGGACTCAGCTGGAGAGAATAGAGAGATTAAATCTATTTGTATGTTTACTGATTTATTCTTAATTGATAAAGTTTCGTTAAGCCTTTAAAAACTTTGAATAGTCATTACTTTTGACCACGCGGTCGGATTCAGATAATTTTAATACCATTCTAACTGAAATTTGAATCTCATTCCAATAATATTATTTTTAGGGATTTTAATCAGAGTCGGAGTTTCAGTCAAAATAGGGTTCAGCTTCAGAGTCAGGGTCAGAGTCATACTCAGCGTCAGAATCACAGGGCTCGTCGTAATCTTTTTCAAAAACGATTTTTCGAGCCCCTGAAAG
>SCLD01114518.1:0-28221 GCA_004367895.1 Oikopleura longicauda
TTATGATCGAATCGTCATCGCATACTTTAAAGGACAACACTTCTTGAATCACTGCCCTTAGACGATGAAAATTTCTTTAAAAATTCGGTTATTTTTTTAAGTGGTTTCTGTGAGATTCATTATCCCAATCATTATCACCCACGTCGCGTTCGACTATTCGAGTATGAGTCATACTGTATGACTCACATTTTGCAGTTTTCTGTGTCAGACTCTCTCTAATAAAATAGGAAGTTTATACAAAAAAGGGTTCGTTACAAACCTATAAAAAATGAATATTTAGAAAATTTTATACTTTGAAGCAGTTTTTTGTCTGTAGGTTTTTCTAACTTGATGAAACTTGGTAGTGATAAAGCTTTAATAAGCTGTGATAAAAGAGTACAGACCATTTTGTATAAACCCTATTTTTTCTGCAATTTTTAGAGAGAATCTGACACAGAGAACTGCAATTTGAGTCATACTCGAATAGTCGAACGCGAGTGTGTGTGGCTGACCGGGGGAGGAAAGTGACTCACACGGAGTCACGTGGGTGAAAATGATTGGGATAATCAATCTCACAGAAACCACTTAAAAAAAATAACCGTCTAAGATATAAATTGACATCTACATGTGTCGAATCATAAGTTAGTAACTTAAAATTATGCTTGAGGTCAAAAATGAAGGCGCCGTTTTCATTTTAAAGTATACGTGGGTTTGGCGTCTCCTAACGATACGAAGTCAAACTAACATAATAACATAGAGCCCAAAAGAGCAACGACTGTTAGACGAGTGAGTATGTTTTTCCTTTTCTCGCCTTTACAGGATAAGACAGAAAATTATTAACATTGACAATCTATACTGAGTTCTACCATGGACCATAGACTATGTACACTGTGTACATCGTCTCCTTATTTGAACTCTGCTGAATCATTCATGTATTAATGAAAATTGGTACATATTGTGATATAAAAAATCATGAATCACGAGTCAGACGGGTTGCTTGAGAAAACAAGGTCCTTTTCGAGGAAAATCCATAAGTTTTATGGTATAACTTATACGGGTAAAACTTAAAGCCTCTCAGATTTTAAATAAAGGAAGATATTAAGGAACATCTTAAGATTAATCTTTTTAAGATAATAGCCTATAATTTATAGGATTATAAGCTGTCTACGTGCTTCTGTAATTCAAATATTTGACTGTATAATACAAAAAAAATGATTTTTATGTTTTAGAAACAACAATATTATTAAAATGGAAAATGGGAATCATGGATATCAACAAGTTGTTGCTGATCCCCATGGACCTGAATTTCTGGAAATCTTTCAGAACTATCAGGAGCAGGAGATGCCAGGCAATTGCCATATCGGAATGTTTTCATAATTATCAATTTCTTTAGCATAACGATAAGAATACATGTATCCTCCAAGGTTCAAATAAAAGTTCACTTATGAAAGACGATCAATCAATGACGATCATCAATGAATAGGCCAATTTTGACGAAAACTTTTCGTCATCGAGTCCTCAGCGAGGTCGTTTCCATAAAATTGAATACCGCAACCTTCGCCAATATCAGCTCAAACCAGAAGATTTTTAACAGTCCTTAGTAAGGACTCCTTACCACCGTAAATAATATCGGTTATTTTTATATCTGATCGAAGGTTTAATGCATCGGGGAATCACCTCAGGCTATCAGCTTGACTCGATCACGTGCTATTCTCAAAATGGAACGGTTCCATTGGAACCCCTTGGTCGTAGAGAACCATCTGATATGGTGACTTTCAACCGAGATCAATTATGACGGCTATACCGTGCTCCATGACAGTGCGTAGTGCTCATTACCGGTTGATTTACTGTCTATGTTTTTTGGTTTCCGATGAACTTGAATTTGAACTTTGTGAAGTACATTCATAAAGTATACAGGCTTCAGTCATGGTGAAAATGGTCTCTAACAAGAAACCATGTTACATCATAACTTATGATTCATAAGTCAAAATCATAGTTTGCTAAATCAGATTGATTTAGTTTAACTTTTCCCAGCCATCAGAATTTCGATATCTTATTTAGCTTTCCATTTAAACCAGATAGACCATTCATATCTCAACGAAATTAAAATGCCTTGGTTTCATTCATAATGCCAAAACGAACTTATATAACTTATATAATATAAGTCATATGGTATTTCTTAATTCTTTGTTTCAAAATGAAACTTCCATCATAATTCATGATTCATAACTGAATCATAAGTCCCTTCACCATCCTTTTCCATATCGACGATATAGTAAGGATAGGCGAGATCGTCCATTCCCCATTTATAAACCGATAGAGTTCAATTTCATTTTTTTTATTTTGCATTAAATGGGTTCTCAGATTGATGTGATTGGCCAGCTAACTAATCTATTATCAATCTTAAACCCATATTAGGTAAGACGATCATGAAAATCGATTCCGTTGTAGTTCGTTTCAAATGTACTAGCATTTGTTCGATTTGTTACGATGGCCGATAAATTTTGATGACCGTGATGTTTTAATACATGTATTCTCTTTTGGTGCTACAACCAAATCTTGACAGTTCCTTTGAATAAATCTCAAGCAGCGTTTTAGTAGATTTATTTAAAAGCATTTCTAAAGTATTTTTTCAAGTATGGAAGTAGTTTTTAATAGCAAGCCAAGTTGGACATCTTTTGATCATATGTCCATCGCTATCCGGAATTGCTTTATTTAGGTTCTAGTGACATCAGTAAACGGAGGTGTGAAACTCCGTTTTTTACGAAGACGGATCACCGGTAAGAATTTACGGCCCTTTATTATCTTTAATCTATCATTGGTATAGTATATGTTTGAGCCAAGCTTGATAACCATATGTAAGTGGTTAATTTTATGATGTAATTTTAACAAAATCTACAGAAATTACTGATTTCAAAAACACTAATTTGTATAATAAAGTGGTATCACTCCTTAGAATTATGAAATGAGATTGAGCGAACACACGTGGAATTTGGACGATTTCATCATTCTCAAGAGTGATACCACTTTACGAATTTCGGGCTGGAATCAAAAGTTGAGAGGACTCGTATTTTCCTCTAGGGTCGTAAATCCGATTAGTGCAATTAGTATCCTGCTACGATCTCCCAGGTGAATAGTATCACTGATACTCCAAACTATCAGTACCCAAATTTTTGTCGAAATCGAACCTTTAAAATTTTTTCACCCTTAAAGCTGTCTGGTGAGTTTCCTAAGATTTGGAACAAGACCTTGTGAATAAATGTATTTAGATAATTACCTATTGTATCATAAATCCATCCAGCAAGACAAAAAATGACAAAAAAAGTTATTAAAATGCAATAAAATATTGCTGACATGCCTTAAATTATCAATACATAATTGCAAATCCGGTCTAAGGAATACTTGAGAGTGTGACTCAAATCCAAGCTCGTAAGTTTGGCAGGCTAACTTGTCCACTGATGCCGTAACAGAATAGTAAACTTGATTTCTCTAAGACGTTCCTGTATCCATGTCTTTTGCTATTTCGATTGTGCATTCACGCGAGGATCGAACATATGTCAATTCTATTCTCTTTGTCGATTTTTGCTTTTTTTCATCATTTGACCTGCACGAAAAATGACAATACTGGCTATACTAAATCATCGACTTATACTCTGACATGCCCAAGATCATTTTATTAAATATGAACACATAGACAAATACTGAAAAAACTACAATTCATTGACATCAATTGACAGCTTATTGTTTGAAAGTGACGGTCGCATGAGTGGTGTCCCAGTTACTGATGTCTTTGCCGAGTTTTTAATTCGTGCATGTGCTTCCAAAGTAGCCTATCAACGATTTTATAGAGGAACCAACTTATGAAATTACCTGTTTGTGAAGTTGTTTTCGAGCAAGCTGAGTTTTTAAAACCTGCTGGACATCTTCATTGAACAAGCAATAAACAGCAGCAACAA
The DNA here is from genome assembly GCA_004367895.1 of Oikopleura longicauda. NCBI lineage: Eukaryota > Metazoa > Chordata > Appendicularia > Copelata > Oikopleuridae > Oikopleura > Oikopleura longicauda. Next base: position 3,936 of record SCLD01114518.1, read on the forward strand.
TCAGTCCTTGGGACGACCCAAATACGATCTCGAATAAACAACCAAAACGAGACCAAATATTTTTATCACAGTTAACTAAGGTATCTTTTTTTAAGTGGCACATTTTCGAAATTCGTTTTCGAAACTTCTGACACGACAGATTTTCAAACTATTAGTTGAAAAATAAAGTCTATAAGATTGCTCAAATTGATGCACTGTGTTGCCCTTTTTGGGATTAACCCCTCTAGCGCCTTTGGTGGCGATTTTTTCAATTTCAACTTATAATGGATTCTTCAGCTCCCGGATTAAATTAAATCTTCACCTTCTTCGGCTTCGAAAGTTTTTGAAATTCCCGACTATGCTCCTAAGCGCCTCCTGTGGCAAAATATTGGAAAATTCTGTGATCTGACAAATGAGTTTTATTACTATCATCCATGCATTGAGCAATCTTATAGGCTTTATTTGTCACCTTATAGTTTGAAAATCTGTCGTGTCAGAAGTTCAGAAAACGAATTTCAAAAAAGTGCCACATAATTTTTAGTTCTCTTTTTGCTCTCCTAGGAGGAGGACGAAATTAAAGAAAATATAATTTCGATTATTTTTTCTCTATTTTTTCCACTTGAGCGATTCTAAAAATAGAATTTCTCACAAACCTTCGCTGTAAATGCAGCGGATGGCAACTAGAGTTAACTCCGGAAATCGGACGCGAAAGGGTCCGATTGGGGTACACCCGTTAAAGCCCCGTGCCCGTAAAGCACGAAATTTAACAACCTATGAGTCGTATGGGGCTACAACTAGTACGTCCTCAACGGCTCGTAGGTCTCGTGACACCATCTCGGTCTCACCAGACCTACAACCAATTAACAGTACTTTTAAGGATCCAAATACTGTGTCAAGTATAGAACAATCACAGAATGGAAAGTACTTACTGTTACGAAAACGAAGACATGAAGAAGTTGAACATAAGGTATCTCTGGAATCAAGAGTTCCCAAACAGAATCTCAAGGAATTGGATGTGCAAAATATAAGATTTTTCAAGAATAGGCGAGGATACAAAAAATGTTTTCTCTCTCGGATCGTTAGACGAGGAATAGTAAAATCGGATGAAATTAATTTGTGGGACAAAAATGACTCATCTCGTGAGAAAGGAAAAATTCAAAGCATGAAAATTACAAAGAATGAAAACGGTGAGTCATGCCCGTCTATGACTAATAAGAAAGGGAAAACCTATACAATACATGGAAAATTACCGACAACCAATTTCGATGGTAATATCAAATCTATATTTTCTGGTACTTGTAAGAGAAATCTTGCCACTGAAAATAAGAGAAATCTATACTCTAAATATCGAAAAACCAGGAAAATGGGCCGATCTGACGATGAAATGGAAGAAGATACAGTCGACTACGACTACGACGAAACAAATGACCGCTCTGACGATGAAGAGGACTCCTACGACGACAGAAGTAGAAGATCACCAGAAAGACGATCACCAAAAGCTCCGAAAGGGCGAAATTCGAGCCGTCGTAATGATACTAATCGAAGCCGTCGAAGACGTAATTCGAGTGGTAATCGTCGGGAAAGGGCAGGTCCAAGTAGAAGAAGAAATGCGGGTAGTGTTAGGAATGACAGAAGATCCAGTGACAGGGGAAGGGATCGAGATAGAACAAGAGAACGAAGCACGTACAGACGAAAGCGTGAAAGAAGCAGAAGCAATAGCAACTCAGACAGAGTCAAATCCAGAAAAAGAAAGAACAGTTACGACGATAAATCACCAAGAAGAAATACCGGACGAAGGACAAATGATGACAGCAGAAGGAGGGTAAGTGTTAACCGTCGAAATAAAAACACCGCGCTAGAGCAAGTCAACCGTAAAAAAATAAATTATAATCAGGGATCTCATCGGGAGCCATCAACGACGACCAAGGACATGAACCACCTGTCGATCAGCGCTAGAAAACGTGATGACGGCAGACGAAACAAGGTTAGCTACAGTCATAAACCCAGTAAAATTGAAATAATAAACGTTAAGAGGGCACACAATGACTCCAAATACGAATCAAGATCAACTAAGGCGAAAAGAGCAAAATTAACAGCACCGCCAATAGGAGACGGGGATATAAGTCAATATTCACATGAATACGAGAACTTTAATGGTCAAAAGATAATTCCTACCAACCACGAGGCGTTCTGCGAAATCATTATGAGACCATGGAACACGATTGACAGCCTGACGAAAAAATTGGACGCAAAAGGAATACGTCGTGATGCGTATGAATATAAATTATATTCGGACGCAAGAACAACACCATCTGAGGAGCCTGATTTTGATTGGATGAAAAAGTACAACGCACACTACGTTTTGACGTTCGACAGAATCATTGACTGGTTGGCTGCAATAAAGTGGGGTTTCAAATATATACAAGAAGATACCTACAGCGCGCACATATTCCATAGTCATATTCTGGAACTTGTGTTTGAACAAACACAAGTGTGCTTGAACCAGCCAGAGATCGATAATGGGGACACGACAAAGAAAGTCATGGGATTGGGATGGAAATATAGAATACCATCAATTACAACATGGCGAAACATGTGGATGCACGTACATCAAAGAGTCACAGATTGTATGGTAACATTTAGCAGAGATGACCTAACAGACGAAAAGAGTCGAGTCCTGCGATTGCGAAAGATGGAACACGACTTCCGAAAATCGGATGAAAGACGACGGTATCGAACCAATAATGGTAACATCCATTTTTTGGCAGACAGTCCAACAAATTGCCTGAATCTTAGACTGAGTGTCAACAAACCACTCTGGGACTCGACCGATAAAGCGTTCCAATCGTTTATGCATCAATTAGAATCTGAAAAATTCAGATTGACAAACGACGAAGGGGGGGTGGTCATAATGGCTTTCAATCCGTCAATTGATAATGCGAGAAATAATCTTGAAAAAAGAAGAAAAGAATACAAGCATCAAGATGGTAAACATGACGGCGTTCGTCCTTTTAAAAAGCCGAAGATAGGTGATTGCCTAAAAATTTCGATACACAATCGGCTTTGCAAACCGGCAAATCAGGAGAGAATGATACCATCAAAAATCTGGGCGATTTTATTAGAGAGAGACACAGAAGCGGGTAAATGGTTCTCATGTACAGAAGAAGACCTGGTAAAACAACAACTACGAAACGAGCAGCTAAACGATCCCTTGACACGAGACTCGGCCATTGATATCAGAACTGTGCAAGATGCAAAAATTGCAGCATGCTGGAACAAGGCGGGAGGAGACGTAACAAATTACACAGTGGTCCAACTGGTCAACCAACTGGAAATCCGGAACCGGAATGAAAAGGCAATGTACGATACAAGCTTCAAGAAGATCATTGAACAACTTGAAAAAGAAGCAAGAGAGCAATTCTTTGACCAACATTTAGCTGACGTAAGAATGTTACGTGCGGAGAGCAAGATATCTATGCTAGCCTGGGGTTTGAGTAAGTCGATAGAGACAGTGCCTGAACAGGAAAGGTATAATATGAATATTTCAGAGGATTCATCAAAATTCACAGATGGAGTATTTCGAGAAGTACTGGACGGGCAAGGGGAGGTTACTGAAAATGATCTGATGGAACTCAATAATGAAATGAGAGTGGCAAAAAGCATCAAGAAGAATGAAGCATATAAGAAAGCGATCCTTCCAGATGGTCATTATCGAGAACATGGAATGGACAATTTACCTGAAGGGGCCAGACTTATTCAAGACAACGCTACAATATTAAGGGCAAAACATACCTTTGTTGCTGAATCCTATGGTAATATGATGTCACATACAAAAGTTTCAAAAGTGATTGAGTCAAGAAATAAGAATAAAGCTGAAAATCAATCAATTGATATCAGAGCGAAGATTGAGGCAAAACAAAAGGAAATTCAATCAACAAGAGACACGATGATGAATGTGCTTGCGAGCAGAAGTGGTCAAGGTAAGAATCAAGAGTTTTCTAATACTAATTGTGATAAATATGTTGAATTAGCCAACCCAGAGCCTGTGCAACTAGGATATGGAAAACAAACTGATCAACTTCCAACACATCTAGTATCACAACCACTTATTGGAGAATTTAATGATGTCATGGCCGATCCAAACGGGAATCCAAAGGTGAATCAGGATGCTGCGATTAAGGAATCGAGACCCATAGACTTATCAGTTAAACCTGTGACGACGGATATACAGGATATGGTGGTTGATCACCAGCCCATAGATCTAAACCAATCCAAAAATCAGTTAGAAGCCCAAAATAACTTTATCCCGACCCCTAATCTAGCGAGATATACCACCAATAACCATGACAATACCTTGTTGGACCAGAGTAGTGACTTGTCCAGACTAGACGAGTTATCGCCGGAGGAGAGTAACATGGATGAGATGAGTATCACGCAAGATCTAATAGAAGAGTACTCGAATGAATCGATCATGAGAATGGCAAGATCGACATCAAACACGTCAATTTTATCGAACATATCAAATATATCAGCGATAAGAGGACCAGGAGGATCGGGAGCAACCAACCAGTCAACACCACGAAGAAGAACCAATAGGCTACCCCGAAGTGAATTGTCGGAAAAGATGAAAAATGCGAAAGAAAGGCAACTCAAACGAACACGAAAACCCACATCCCCAAACACCAGCAGAAGAAAAAACGATCTAGAAAATGGATGTAAAAAGGACAGCGTGAATATGATGAAGAAAATCAATCAGATGACGATGAAGGAAGTGGAGCATAATCTCTGGAGCATTATTAATGGACAAGATGAGCAAGAACTTATACCACAAGAAGCTAATCTTCTCCAATACAATTTGACGGAGAAAAAGGATATTGAAACATGTTTATTTAAATGGCGGTTCCAAAAAACAAAGGCCATGACTTGGGACACACAATGGCAAAGACCCACGACCATCAAAACGAATCAATTGAAGGTATTCAAACTGGAAAGGCCCTTACTGTCACAAGAAAATGCTATTGGATGGATCGTACAAGTCTACTTACGACAACAAGTAACCATGGCCATCCTCACCTCCGTCATGAAAACTGCACAAGAATTCTTAGCAGTAGGCGATTACCAAGAGAGCCGTATGATTGCCTATTGGATCAATAAAAACGAAGACAGATTCAACAGTGAAACAGAATGGGATAAATTCTTTCAATTTGACTGTCCAATGGACAAACCCATCCAAAAAAGAACTCTATTACAAAAAATGAAGGAGCTAAAAATGATGATCCCTATGGCATCCAACCGAATGTACGAATTGGTACAACACACGGTGGCACGTATCAACGAGCATTACCCCAGTTTTCTCAGATCATATGAAATAAATTCCGAAACTGACTTGCTTAGGGAAATGAAACAAACACATATCAGACGGAAAAAGCTAATGAAAATTGTAAATAGGGTCTCGTACAAAAGTGGGCCACTTAGAGGGGAGCGTAAAGAAACTGTACATTTAAATCAATCACAAACTTCTATTATTGAATCAGGAAGGGGTTATGACTTTCAGAATAAATTCTTTGATGGAGAAAACGAACAAGAATTACTCGAAAATCAAAAATTTAGACATGAAACCCCACCTAAGCTGGCAATTGAAAATAATGGAGGTCTCTACATCGGTAAAGACGACATCACGAAAGACGATTACTTTAAAGAATATGTATCAAATGACAAGGCAACGTTCAGAGTTGAGAAAGATAACTATAAAGAAAAACTGGATACTGCCAAACCGCCAAAATCTATCAATATTGAAGATGAAAATAGCTCACACACACCAACTTCATACTCACTACCACAGCTGTCCGGTTCAGCATTTGAAATAAAGGGTAAGAAATATAAAATACCTCCTCCCAAGCGGAAGATGAAAGACGTAAAAATTAAAAATGAGGATTTTCTGGGCCTAAAAATAGTCTATACAAATGTGAATTACCCTATAACACACAAAATTCAGGAATTGGCAGATGAATTCCAAGAGGCAGATGTTATGATTTTATCTGAATTATGCACGAAAAAGAAATTCTTTATCGACAAATCAGCAATACCAATCGGCTTCGATGCATATCATCACGAAGACGTGTTCATCCAACATAACGGTAAGGAATCAAAAATAATTCTGACAGCCATCCTTGTACGAAAAGATCTCAAGGCCAAAGTTAAAATAATATTCAATAAAGCACCGTTCATCAGCATAGCACTGAAATGGAAAGAACATACTATGAATATATGTGGTTTTTACTGTCCAATTGAGACATCACCAAAATGGAAGGCGCTAGGGGGAATTGAGACTTTTGTACGGAATTTCGGAAAAATGATAGAGTTAACGGGCGAAACAAAATGTGTTATCGCAGGAGACCTAAACGGAAATATAAAAAGCACAAAAATGGACAAATTCAGGTCAAAATATATACCAGAGATTAGACATTTACTAAGTGATTTCAGGTTTTTACAGTCACGATGGACAAACAGGTTCAAAAATGGTCATGGGACAGGATATACCATTGCTGACCTTGTAGGAATTAGAAATGTGAAAGAAGAAAGCTACGAACAATATGACGGGCCTACATTAATAAAGAACAATGGCCACATGGTAGCTGAAATTGATCTGGCGTTACATCGTAGCAATATTGAAGGATATAGAACGATAACGAAACGAGATGTGGTGAACCCTGCGGACGTGGTCAAAATAATAAACGCTACACACAAGAAATTTATCAAAAGATATCAAGAAGCAATAAAACTGGACAATCATGATATCAAAGGTAAAAAAGAGTACCATAGATGTCATGCTTTCGATATTTGTTGCGACCATTTTGAGAACTTATTTAGGGTACTTATGAATGAGAGAACAGTTCGGATTCCAATATACACGAGATCAAAAAGAGTTTCACCCGACACCATCCAATTACGGAACATAAGACACGCGTTATGGAGAACAATGGAAGGAGAAGAAGATGAGAAGAATAAGAGTGATATAAATGAGGTTTACATGAAAGTGAACAAAGACTATAAAAAGTCAGTAACAAGGGACATAAAGGGTAACTTTAATATTCAGATGGATTTTAACAAGATGTCACAAAACGACACCTATAAAATGTACAAACAAATGGCACCGAAAAATCGAGACTTGGCCGGGAAAAAGGAGATATTCACCGCTACAGAATTAAGGGATGGCTTTTTAGAATTATATAATGACATCATAAGTCATACTCAAAATCATGAGCCCACCTTTGATATTACTGATTGGATGAATGAGATAGATAGTAAGTTTGACTTCACCGAGGAGTCATTCCCCACATATGAACAGTATAGTGCAGAGCTAAAGAGCGCTCAATCGATTCTAAAAAGTCTGAAGCCAAGTACAAAAGGTATATACAGCTATTTGGACAGGAATCATTTAACCTTGCTCCCGGATGAGTACCAAAGGATCCTTTATGAGTCAACAAAAATGTGCCTAAAGAAAGGTATTTTTAATGAAGAATTTCGAACGGTTAAAATGACAGCCATACTTAAGAAGGGAGATAGCAGCCTGATTAAAAACCGGCGATACTTGAGCGTTGGGAAGGCGCAACAGCAGTATCTCATGAAAATTTGTGCATGGATGCTATTACAGTTTGTAGAGAAGAATTCTTTTATTTGTCCACGACAGTACGGTTTTCGTGCTCAATCAGGAACAGATTTAGCAGCAGCAGTGACATTCTATAATATAGCGTCGATACATAAAGATGCAATTTGCGCCCTCACGTGTCTTGATTTATCTAGCGCATTTTTTTGTGTCACTTTTAAAAATCTGGAAAAAGTTTTTCAAAAACTGGCAACGGGGAAAGCTTTAAAGTTTCTCAACGAATTGCTACAGCCCAGGTACGGAATCATGATGGGTGAGGGGGGCCCGACTGAGCGGTTCCGCATACCAAGCTGCGGAACCGCTCAGGGCGAGCCAACCTCCCCAATTATCTTTATATGTGCAATGGCGGGCTGCCTTAACTTTGCACTGAAACATGACAAAGAAAATACCAATAAACGAGGTATAGGCGGCTCGATGTTCGCCGATGATATGCAATTATGCTCGAGAGCTTTATCTATAGCAGCTCTCGTGGATGATACATATAAATTAGTGGAAAGGACTCAAGAATATACGAATAACTGTGGTTTTAAGATAAATAATAAGAAAAGCGAAATCACAATATTTGGGAATCAATTGTTGGCGAGAGAGTTTCCTAAAATATTCAACTCACCGGCTGGCCCAATTGAACGAAAACACGAGGTAAATGTTTTGGGACTTACAGTTACAGATAAACTGGATTTTGAGCCACAAATCAATCTTATAATAGAGAAAATAGATTGGCACGGTTTTAATGTGGGGCGTATAAAACGATTAGGACTTAAAAAACATATTCTCAAAGTGGCTTTCTCGGTCTTAATGGGTTCATTAAATTATGGATTAGGAATCATGCCGGAATGGACAAAGGACCAATACGACAGGGCCCAAAAGAAACTGTGTAAAATCATCCGGAGGATCTTAGACATTGAACAAATTGATAATTGCATGATTCCAAACAGAATATTGCTGAAAATGGTAGGTATTTTACCCGTACATATTCAACATCAAAGGATGGCGCTGATGACGCTAAATAGAGTATACCGTAACAAAAGACCCTCCGAATTATTTGAAATTATTGACAAGCATTTAGTGAAACCAGAAGGCTGGACGCCCGGACTTTACACCAAGAAAATGAATATCAATGCGTCAGCACCTATGATCAAATGTGATATTGATGCAGTAATGGGGGCGAACTTAGCAATGATGGAAAAGGTATTCCCTTTGAGTTGTATGAAATGGTTCAATGACTTACCGGTGAAAGTAAGATGTAATTTAGGAACACGTAAATTCGACAGACAAATATTGGCATTGCTGAACGATAAATGCCGTCATCCAATCACGACAAACCCAAAGAAATGCTCCGGATGCAAATATCTCGGGGAAATTGAATCTCTCAACGTTGACCATGTCTTTGAAAATATTCAATCTGCATATCGTCTGAAATTTTGCAACTTTACTGATCTAGAGGCCCATTATAAAATTGCCAATCCTAATCTAGTGTTTGATGCCATGATGATCAAAATTTTTAACGATCAAGATGTGATTGTTAGGAATGAAAATTGGTCCGAGTATGTCAGAGACAAATATAATTACGATCATATTCAGAATGGAACTGGCAAAAACGATCGTCGAAGAGATAGCCGAAAAAACTGCTCAAGACTGTGATTCACTGTGGCACGAGATGATCGACTTCATCAGGTAGATCACGAATTTAGTAACAGCCACGGAAACCAGTATAGTGCAGTCTAAAAATAATCATGTTTTCAGATGTAAACACCCGATCGACGAGTCAACTAAAAAGATTCGAATGCTCGAGGACAACCCACGCATCACTAACAAGATGAAATACTTTGAGAAAACGGATGGGTCATGGCTGGCACGCATTCGATCAAATCAATGTCACCAATTCCACGGAAATGATGCAATCGGAATAGGAGTCGTCAAAGAAGATTATCCGAAGCTGAAGATGAGGATCTACATGAGAATGAAGAACAGCAGGACAAAGGCAGTCAAAGCATGTAGAAATCATGGCGAAAAATTCGGCATCAAGGTGAAAATATTTCAGAAGGGGCAATTAAAAACCATTACAAAGTATATTCAGAGCTTTCTTCAACTAAAACCGTTTACGGAAGGTGATAATGAAGAAAATACAATGAAAATAACTAAAAACGGGAAAGGAAACCCGATTTTTGAAATATCAATAAATCCGAAATCAAAGGACCACATGGCGAGATTCAAAATATGCTTCACCTGTTCGACTTACTGTATTGAACAAGAATTTGGTTCACCAGCCGATTTGCAGTTATGTGCTGACCAATGGGTCGACGACAAAATGGTGGCCTCAGATACACAAGACATTATTGTCGCCTCGAACATTCGGAATAGACTCAATCCAAAAAAGAAAAGAAAACTCGAACTAGATGGCTCGGAAGAGGAATGCTGATACTGCAGAGAAATCACTAATCACAAGAATGAAAAAGAAAGAAAAATTAGTTTGTCACTCTCGATCAAACATCAATTCTCTGACCTGAGTTCATTGTCTTGCATGTGAAGCTGCCCTCAATAAATCTTACTTAGAAACAAGAGATATGTATTTACATTATAAACTTACCTTTAGAATGAATAGGATTGTTGCCAAACCAAAAGATAGGTTCGAATATAGCAGTGATGATGAAAACTCCCTAAATAGTAAGTTTGAACACAAAGGTAAAACCGGGAAGATATGAACTGGGGAATAGATGATCAGCAGTAAAAATTGGGAAATAACCAAGGAAATTAGGTACATGCGAATATCTGGAATACAGACAACCAGATATTACACAGGAGGGATTATATGTATTCACGCCAATCAGAGTGAAAAGAATAAACACAAAAGCTGCCAAGACGGACGTATTTCAATTGGAAGAAAACGTTATTGCTTTGCAATATGTTCATAAACCTGCCAATGGGACGCCAGAAGAATGCAAAATGAAATTAGAAGAAATCATCAAAGCGGCAGAGAAACTTTTCGAAGAAATCGAGATAATTGCACTGGCGACAAAGGTACTACCGGAGTGGTTGAAAAGTATTGAACCCAAAGACATGCAATGCAAAAGAAAGATCTCAAGTGAGTAAGAGCATCAGTTCTCCACATAAAATAGTGGTAACCAAAACAAAGGTAACTAGTTCTTAAGAAATACATCCATGTCTCAATCACGAATTTGATGAAGCAGATGATCTGGAATCAATTGCACGATACGAAGGAAATGGATGCGAGCGGTGTATTTTTAAGCACGAAATTAATCAACTAAATAACCTCGTCGAAACACTTACCACGGAGAAGTTCATCTACAATCACAATGATTCTCTTTTCAAAGCATGTCAAAAGTTCGACCACGTCTGTTTCTCGATCAAAGAAGACACCGGAGAAAACTGGGATTCAGCGACAAAATGTGACCCATTACCGTGGACATTTTATAAACAAGTAAGATCAAGCTAATTACTGACAAATAAACCCAAAATTTATACCGCTATTTTTAAATTTTTTAAAAATTGGGAAAATGACCATTACAATTATAGTGGGACTGGATCAAATTTGCAGAAATGGCAAGAAAGCTATCAATGACGATAATTGCAGAAGAACTGAGCAGTAAATTGGAAAACAGCGAAGCACGTAAGGAAAGAGTCCGACATAACGATTTGGCCGTAATTAGAAACTGTTCAAATAGAAACGAAACGGGAGGACCAAATAAACAATATAAGAACATGGTTAACATCAAACGAGTTATGAATCAATGGACCGATATCATTGAACGAATGATACGGATAGACGTACGTCAAAATACGAAATGGAATGAATATAAGAAAAGATTTCAAGTCATCTCTGTGCCGCTGCGAGAAAACCAGAGGATTGGATTAAAATTGGAAGGCTCAACAACTGGCTGCAAAATCAAAATACCACAATTAAGACAAGGGTCAGTGCATACATGTACGGGTAAAGCCAGATATAGGGTCATTTTTAACCCACTGGAATCGAAACAAGTCATGAAAATGAGCATGGCAAACGTTCCAGCAGACCATCAACACCTCTTAACGCAAAACACGATCGAGAAATATGATGGTCGGAAAAGAATCTTTGAGTTGAGCGTGAATTGCGGAGGCATGTACAGGATGCAATTGGCAGCAAGATTCAAAGAGTCATGGGACATGACGTGGTGGGACGGGGATGAGATAACTGATATGTTCATTAACTTCACGGATAAAGACTCAAGATATGACAACGATATGGCGGCATACAAAATGTTATACGAGGATGACGAAATGCTCACAGACGTAATGTGCAGCGATAATGTATCAACACGTATCATACCTGCATATACAGAGTATTAACTGCTAAATTTACACACGTATAGAAACTGTGTCCAATACTGCACATTGCCAAAATAACCTTTTTATAATTCAGAAATGACACGAGAGATGATATCGCACCCGAGAGGGCTTATTTCGATTCACAACGTTACCAATAAACCTGACCAATCCGAAACGAAAGGGATCACATATTCCATCGTGACCGGCTTTATAGTCAAGGATCAGACCACGTTAAAAATACTATCAACTTCCGACAAAGAAAATGCGGCAATTCATCATCTGAAACAAGACATTGTGGACATGGAAAGAGCGTTGATACAACTCCAATATATTGGGACGGTACTGTATGACGAAGTAAACCTACACACAGACTCAATCACGGACAAAATCAAGCTATTGATGGTTGCAATGAAGTAAGATGAAAGGTGTGTTGTTTACAAAAGTTATAATAAATCTTTTCAGACGAACCAGAATTGGGATGAGAGGGGTTACGACTTCCAAACAAATTAAAGAGATGATTGAGCACGGAAACAAATTCTCAGAGATAATATCAAACTACATGATAAGATCCTCAAATATGTCCACCCGAGCTTTGGGACAACTGTTGGACAAATGCAGAATCATCTGTACTGAATTAGCACTCATCAAATTTGAAGTGAAGCTAGGTGAATACCAAAACAAAATAGTACTAAAATAAAAAAGTCAGATCAAAAACTTATATTTAAGCTTACGATGACGATGGTACAAGCCTGGCCACGGACAGATTGCTCAACATGATTAAGAATTGTAGGGACCAACATTTGAAAACTGATGTCTGCATAAAAATCAATAATTTGGCTGACATTATGAACACCACGGATTATTTAAAACTATCCACGGAATCGATATTTTGTGTGGACCGAAGACTCAGTGAAGATAAAACTCATTGTTGCATCACCCTCCGAGCAAACATGTTGGCGTTTATCGACCATAGAGAAGCCCGTGTCTATGATCGGATTAGCAACAACGCCGAAGCCAAAACGTACAATAATCCAAGATCCTACACATTTCGGAAAATAGGGATGAAATTCCGACAACTCACTGGATTTGATAACTGGACCTTTCCTGTATCAAATTGGAGCATGTGTACCTCAGAATCTGGAGAAGGTAGCTCACGTCAAATAAAACAGGAAGCTACTCCCTCAGGGCAGTCACAAATCGGTAAAAAGAGGAAAGCTGATGGCAGAATACTGATAAATGAGGACACGGAAACTACGCTAATTCCCGAGAAAATAGCAGATATTTATGCCCCAAGAAAACGTGACACTTTGGTCATGAAAGAAGAGAACATCGAAATAATGATCACCCACTAGATAAATTAGTTTGCTAAAATTAGTACTAAATAAGTCATGTATCACCTCACTGTCAAAACTGCCCAAAACAAAACAGAGAATTGGGACGTATCTCAGTCAATTAAAAACAAAAAGTAAAACCTTTTCTGAAACCACATTTTGTTTAGAAATGAGTATCGACCTCGAACATGGCATTATCTTGCATCTGGACATATCTGATCTAGAAACGACACAACTCAGATCCGACATCGCCACGACGTTGATTAGAAAAAATAAGAATTTCAAAGTTATCACGAATAATTTCGGTACGGATCAATTCACTGACACGGTAAGCGGAAATTCTAAAGTCGCGCAATTGAGATATGATTTGCTCAGAAACCAAATAAGGACAATAATCTAGCCAGCCTTGAAATAAAACCACTTAACATATGCTTCAGAATATTATTATTGACACAAAAGGCAAACTGGATGAAGACGCCATTGAAAGAATCCGGGTAGAAGCGGACTGGAAATTGTTCATTATAATAGGATCACCAACAAATAAGTTATTAATCAAGCTTATTCCAGAAGTCGATAGATTCAATAAACACAATACGATCTGCTGTAATTGTCACTGCACGGCCTCGTTCAAAATTGAACATAGAAATTATTGCCGAGAATGCAGATCAATATATAGTGTCTGAAAACTGAAACTGAACCTAAAAATTTAATTATTCGATTTAGAAGGGGACGAAAGTGGGTCATGGGACTCCCGTGAAAGGCCGTGCTTTGTGTTGAAAAAACAAGCTAGTCACCTCTCCAAACCGTCACGCTTCAATTTCCCGCCGAAATGGTGTGTTAGTTTCAACAGACGAACAGGTCAATTGGTTACGCTTAGTGAACAGGAACGATTCAAACAAAGGAACGAACCAGAATGCGCGAATAAAGAGGCGCAATGAGCGGTTTGAGCGGTGTATAAAACATGGCATGCCGATGTCCTGAATCATCAAAGACGCACAGATAGAGACGAAATGGGCTCCGTATTAACTAAACTGACCCCATTAGCCGTAGGTCTGATAACAGAAGGCCTCCATTTAGCGGTAACGAAGATCAGATCAGGCGATTTTGCAATTGTAAGGTCTGAAAGTGAAATAGGTGCTGTCAAAGAATCATGGGAAAGAAACATGCTGGTCAAGGTTGAAGCAATGAAAGGCCCCACCCCGGGTGAATATCAAGAAATCAAAGCTAGAAAAGCAATCATAGCACGAATGAGGACCAAACCAATAACCACGAAGATCGCTACTGGGCAAGGTTACTCGATTACAATTGACTACAGAACTGAGGTTAATATTAGAAAAAGAGGTGAACAAAACTCTCTTTCGTTAAAGATGGAAATCATGATCTATAACTAGTAATGTCAATCGAAATAAGAAATAGTATATCATTAACATATTAAATTTCAGTATCCCGCCGTCCGAAGCAAAGTCCAAGAATATGTTAGAATCGTAAAAAGCCAAGGCAAACGACCTGATAGTGAAGTTATGCAAGGATTCCGTTATTACGAAACAGCAATCAACAAGTATAAACAAAGAGAGCAAAAAAGAGAAAAATATATTACAATCGCTGAAGAAGTTCTGGATAAATTTATCCAACATTTACGCACAAAAATAATACCCTTCTTAGTTGACCCTCTTCCCCTTATTGATTTCACCAACATGATTGATCGACGAGCAGATATCAAAGTTAAACATTACTATTTGGTGTCGGGTCTAGATAATCTGAAAGCAGAGGATCTTGTGTGTGAGGGAATGTCGAGAGATGATAAATTTGTGGTACAATTCACACTAGACAGAGCTCGTAGAGAAATTAGAGCGGTGTATACCCTGCCAAAAGGGAAAATGCTGAGATTTAGTGATGGTGGTGAAAATGATATCACAGATAAGTTCTAATGATTCATACAAATGCCATTCTTTCAACTTCCATAAGCTCCGACATCCCCCAAGCCCCAGTATTTCCGAATCTCAGAATTCTGTCTACGCATTGTATCCAGTCCATTTTTCTAGGCCCATACTCCAATTTACAAAACCATCACACCATTGTAATACGTAACAGGCCGATCAGTCTCGTTCATTACGGCCAATCATATATAACTGCACAGTCACGGGTGCCAGAGAAAATGGGAAAATCTAAAAAGCAAAATAAAAAATAACAAAATTAGACTATACGAGAACTAATGGAATTTATTTAGAATACAAAATGAAAGCTTCGTCGGGAATCATCTTGTTAATGATATGGTTGTTGCAAGTCCAAGTTGCAGCGGATTGTCAAGTCGAAAGAGTTCTGCACAAGATCTTAGCCCAGCATGCCCAGGACAGGAAAAACGGAACAAGGTGTGGGGCGCAGAATTTCCAGCTGCATAATTTATGCGCCCATTTGCTGTCTCAGACGTTTGACATGCGCAACCATAATCGGAAAGGATAAATAATATAGTATAGAATGAGTACCCATGTTATAGCCAGAATAACGACACTATTTTGGTATAATACCACAATATTTATCCATTCAAAGTATATATAAACGTCAAGACGCTTACGCCGAGCTGTTTGGCCATGACCAGAAGAACACATTGGAATTCGAAAAAATGCAATTGGGATCGCTCACGGACTTGTATGAGTACTTCCACTGCGCAGAGATCAAGACAACGACGCTGACATACTACCCCCATGCCCTGGTTGCCGCTTTCATGCCCCTGGAGAACTTCGGATACATAGATGAGTTGTTAAGTTCCGAAGTTCTCCAGGCGGTCCCCGAAAAAAGCATACTAGAACCGGCATATTGTCACAGAAAGAATTTTATGGTATTGGCACCAAAGATCGATGACTACCATGGAATCTTAAGATACACAATCCGACAATACAGCCGCAATTTGAACTATTTCACCAGATTCAAGCGAAGCACAGAATTAGATTATGTAAGTCTTCCGACTATTGCAAAATGAGAAATCACATTCGAAAATAAAATCGTATAAATCTGAACAAATTAATAAAATCATTTCAGGGATATATCGGCGGCAGAAACGACACCAGCTCAAGTGCATCAATAGAAATCGGGAAAAGGAAAAGAAACGTCATGAGAAAAAGAAGAAGCACAGAAAATAACAAGGAAGAAATCAAGTCCAAAATCAGAAGCAAAATCAGAAATACAATCAGACCCACTCCAGCTCCAAAAGCATCCCAGAAAGATATTCTAATGAGCCTAGAAGATATGATACAAGAACTCCACGATGCCTTCGATAGTTTCGACAGCTTTGACGGCGATGAATCTTCATTATTTGAAGAAAAATCTGATCATCTACTATATACCATAAGAACAAAACTAGAAGTTCTCGGGCGCAAAAGAAGAAGTGCCGATGAAATCAGTAATGGAGCGCAGAAACCCGATGTGATTTACGAAGGGCTTGTAGAAACTGTTGAAATGCTTCTCACTGAAATTACTGAGACCAAAGCTGATGTTATAAGATACCAAAACGATTTGATTGACATGATGAGGGAAGGACTGACAAATGAAACAATTTACAAAGATAGCCGATTCAACAACTTGAACATTAACATCAGAAAAGGATATAATGAAATGATAAAAACAATACATGACGATATCCTACTGTGTCCGGAGAATGATAAGCAAAACGGTAAAATCATGATAAATCAATATGTGGTACTAGCCTCCATTCTCACGAATATGGCGCTACTGGTGGTGATGTTATTTACACAATGTAGAGGAAACGCTTCAAGAAGAGCGGTCACTAGCGCCACCTCGGAATCTGCATTAATATAAAACTAAATCGACAAAACCGGTAAGTACTATCCTGATACCCACTCCTCTGTTTGAATTAAAGAAACCCAAGAGTGAAATAGTTTCAGAATCAAATACTTTACCTTCTTTGAATAACAAAAATGAATTCAGTGCCATCTTTGAAATCAATCTGCATTGCAAAGTACTACCCTGAACAAATGAAAGAATTAATCGACGAGATGGAAAGAGAAAAAATTGATTCCTCGTTTATCACACTTGATATTGCTCGCTACAACACGAATTTGGAAAGCATGATTGATTTCAATTCAAGATTCGCACCATGGTGGGGTCTCCCTCACAAAATCGCAGCCTACACAATCCATCCAGATCTAATGGGACTCTAGAACAAAATTCAACCCAAGAAAAACTATATCTGTACCACCCTATTTTTGCCAAACACTCGCTTATGTCAAAACAGGTCTCCATCAAGGCCCACTAATCCAGACCTTATCCGCACGTGCTCAGTCTCACCATTTATGCTCATTCTCACCGTTTATGCTGAAAAAATGTCTTTTCGTAATCTTTATGTATCGTTGCGTATTTTAATTGCCCAGATTATTGTCACATTCCGAGTTAACTTACTGCTCGACAACCAAAAACAAATAAATTCGTATGAAAAACACATAGCATCAATATGAACTCAGAAGTTAGAATTAGAGTAACTTATACTATATGTTTAGAACAGGCATCACGAAGATACAGGAATGAGTGATCGGAAAATGAAGAGAAGAAGAATGGATAGCCCTGAGCTGGAAAAGGTAAGAAAAGAGTAAGCTAAATACGGAAAACACAAAAACACCAAATGATATGAGAGGTTTTTAAGAACGAGAAAACAAGTGGAATTCTACAAGAAACGAACGATTATACAAATAACCGAGAGGACACACCGCTAGTGATTGTAAGTACCTATGAGGACTAAACCAGACGTTAGAAGAAAGAAAACGTAAAATTTTTCTTTATAGGATTTACAAGATGGAACAGTCAAAATCGAAGTCCAAGATGAAGAAAACCCAAAAGAGGAACCGAATGAAGAATTAAGAAAATCACTGGAGAAGAGTCAACGAGATGAGGAAAATAAAAGAAAAAGGATTGACATGCTCAAAAAACGATATGGACACGTAAGGAAAGGCACAGAAGTATGGGGCGATGAAGCATTCTACGTACACTTTCGTACAGATGATAAGATGGCGAACAAGGGTAAATGTTTCTACAATTTTCATGCGGACACATATTATCTGGGTGTTAGGAAAGAAAAAGAAAATAAAGAATATGTGACACTTGAAGTGGAAAGAGAGTGTGCCTACATGCCATACACTATGATCACATTCTACATAACAGGTACGTTGGTTTAATTATTATAAGCCGATTTATAAAACCCTTATATATGAGCAAAATTGAACAAAAATCCATTCTAGCCCCAAAAGACGACAAAAATCAGCCAAAGATAGCTGCATGTGAATCACACAAAGCTGACTTGCACTCTGAGCAGTTTTGGGATATCAAAGCAGAAGACGGTAGCATCACGAAAACATTCTTCGAAACAAACCAATATGACATATACAAATTCGATATCACAGGGAACAAAAGAAAATATGTCACATTCAAGGCCATATTCAACTGTCATTCAAGCTGCCAGAAGGTTCATTTCTCGGATAAGAAAAAGAACATTATTCTACACACAGTAATGAGTGGGCCGACAGTGGACACGAAGGAAATTGAGACGGTACTGAACACACAGAATTACCCAGGCAGAGGAGCCAAAGTTGTTGTCCCACCAGTCAGAGCACCACAAACGTTCGTGACACAGTCAAAGGTCAAGGCACCAGATGGATACAAGGATATCACCAGGGTGGGCATAAAGATCAACTTCGACCTGGATAGAAATCTTGAGTGGAATAAATTGTTTGATACCCAGAAATATATAGAACAAATGAGTTCCGATATAAACAATTATGCCAAGGTACTGATGGCAAGGGACGCGAGACATCTCAGAGATATATCGGACAAGCAGCTCAGTCAGTTGGCATTACAAACACCCAATGAATGCATACACCCAGGGCCATCTAATCAAACAACACAATCGAACAAAGGTGAAGCAACTAAAGAAACGTGCAACAGAAGACCCAATACAGATCCAAGGGTAATCCGAGCAATGGTAGATATTCCACACAATATTATATCAGTGCTAGGAGAAGAACAAACAAATGCTTTGCTCAAGGACATACAGAAGGAGATAAGTGAAATTGCCAGTAATAGATTGGAATCTGAAATGTATCGAGGAATGATGAGAAGAGAAGAAAATGGTAGAAACAACTTCTGCCTTACCAATTCACTAGTTGCAGCTCAGAATCAAATCAATCAGTTACAGCATGAAAAAATGCAATTAATGAACATGTACAGCATGCACTCTACTGAGGAATTTGACGCTGGCCCATCGCTTCCAAACCTAGTGTCAATCCCTGCACCTCCCCCACAAATCGACGAGAAAGAAATTTTAGGTTTTCTAAATGAAGACGCTAAATAATAAACTGTAATTGATCTTCACAAAAATACCTGTATTACGACTCTATACACACTACCTATATGCAAGAAAACTGATAATCACACAAACAATTCCTACAGTCTAAAAACCTTTATTCACGCATAGAACACTGATAATAAAAAACTGACAAGACAAGAAAAAGCACAGAGTTGTTGGTAGTGGTATCTATAACGTTTTTAGTTCAGAAAATAAGCCCACATGAAAATCACATACAGCTTTCGTACGGACAGCCACATTCTTCCAGAAGCAACGACGTTATTCGAAACAGTAAGATATCTGCACGATGAGTTCATAAAGAATCCTGCGTTATTTGCCTCAAAATACGAGACTTGGTTGAGACCCATGAATCAGATGAAACCAGGGCATTTTTTCTCAATCAACTGGGATGCTAGAAACTTTCCCTTTAAGGGATACAATAACAAATCGCCGCATTTAGGACTGGAACTCCACGTTATAGCAAGCAATTTCGTCCGTATATGTTTCGAGGTGAAAACAGTTTTTCCATACAGAGTCAATGATTACATGGTACGATATTGACATCAGATAATACAAAAATGAGTCTAAAATGAAATTTAGGTAGAAAACGAAGAAAGACACTCAGGATGAGAATAAATGGAAAATGAAAACGAACTCAAAATAATGACCACATCTCCGCATCTGAATTACACACTTTTAGAAAAACTAATATTAAAATTAGGCAAATTTCAGACTGATACGACAACCATGCCAAGAAAAGCGGTGAGAACAAACAAAAAACCGGTCTTCAAAATGAGTAAAGATGAATTTGTTGACATTGGAGCAGCAAGAAAGATAAGAAATGTGCTACAGATGGAGAAGTCGGAGATTTTACAAAAAGGTTAGAACTAAATATGCTCCACGTAGAAAGTTTAAGCTAACCACTATACACTCAGATTATGTGGTGGTCTTCGACAACAAACTCAGCCATAACGGAGACTTCGATGACTTGATGAATTTGGTAAAGCTGGTGCATGACACGATTGAAAAGGTAAATCCTAGTTAAGGATGATGTGTGTTAAGAAGTTTCACAACATAATTCGGTTTGTTAAGGGACTGGACGTCAACTGGGTCGAGATTGGTATGAAAATCGAAGAGATCAAACGTCCAACGAACCACAGAGGGAATGAGATGCAGATAACACTGCCAAATAAAGATCAAGTAGTGGCCGGCAACACTGATGGCTTTATTGTATTAATCGCAGAAGATAACACATGTGTAATTATGCCAAAATTCTTCACATATCTTCAAAAATCCATATACAAGGCCAGAAAGAATGAAGGTAAATGCAAAATAAATACTCATAAAAATGAGGGATTCTATACGTAGCAACTTCTAATTTATCTTTCAGACCAAGGGACATATAGGGTCAAGATGCGATCCTTCAACCAGAAGAACGGAAGAGCATATGCCTGTATTCAATAAAAAGGCACAACAAAAATGATAACTGCCTGCACAATAACTTCCGGATACTACCTAGACACTGATACCTTTTGATAGTTCACTGCCCAATTATAGGAAAAGCCACAAGAAAAACGGTTTTGCAAATAACTAAATCACCACAATTTAGATAAGAAACGGTAATCAGTCAGAAACAGAAACCGCTAGCACAAAAACAAGTCGACAATAAAGGTAAGCTCAGAAATTCGACTTTCGCACAAATATTCAACGAAGAACTTCAGAATTCGATAACATGAAGATTTTCCAAGCCCACAAAGTAAGAAGATATGGGACATACAATCTTGTTTTTGACTCCAGAACAAAATACGGAGGTAAGTACGACACTGACCCCATAATACACTTATAAGAAAACAAAACCAATAAAAATTCAGGCGAGCTACATGGTCCATATCCCAAAGGGGATGCGACGGCGGCCTTGAAAAGATGTGAAGAATTTGAGCCGAAATCAAGTCCATCACGTGTACGAACAAGAAACACCTTCTCCGACGTGGTTAAACCGGATGACAGTGATAGCTGGGAAACGCACAAGGCATCAACACATGACATGATGATTGACCCGAAATCAACCAATATAAAGAACGGAGATATGACAGTCATCATTATCCTCGAGCTTGCATCCACGATAATGATGTCGCTACGACTCAAACAAATCGCACAGCGAAAGAACCTTACCTTCAGTTTTAAACCTATCCGTACACAAAATTGGGAAGTACGCAAAAGAATGAAATTCGAAGAAATGACGTATGAACAAATCATAGACAGTATTGGGTTCGGAATCGACATCGAAACGGCGGACTCAAGAGAGAATATTCCAAGAACGAACAATAAAATACGAATGGTCACAGAGGACGACGAAGGGAGATGTGAACGACTGATTGAAGCATATTTTGGACCGATTTATGCCGACAAAAAACGACGAAAGGCTTTCAAGAAGAAAATCGGAAAACTATTTGGGAAAATCTTGGAATTTTTAACACGAAACGAATTGGTTGGACGAACGTGCATTTGGGCGCGGCAGCAGGCACCACTCTTTAAAGATGCAATGACAATTGAACAAAAAGAAGCCATTATCAACAAAACAACATATCCGAACTTCAGAATTGGCACTTTCACTTCAATTGGGATGTATGAATCAGAAGTCGACGAACTTTTCATGAAAAGGAGCAAGGCCAAGACTCTCAGAAAACTGCACAGCCGGGATCAAAACGCGTATCAGGTAGTAATATAATCAAGCTGATACGGAAAAACAAATTCGTTTAGATGGGTGCAATGTTTAATGAAACGGAAAAGATGGCACCGCCGAACAAAAGAAGACGAAGAGCATAAAAATATGCATGACTGTGAAACAAATTACCTCCTTGGAAAACCGCCACGCCCTGCTAGGATTAACTTCTTACCTGACATAAAAAGTGTTTAGATAAGTTCACTAAATAAAAGAGACGCATGAAAATGTGATAATGTCTGTTTATTAAATAAGTTAGGGCAGGATGTGAGATACAAAGGGGCAGTTTGAGAAAGAGGGGACTAGTTCATAGTCAGTCAAAAGGTAGACTTCGGTAGCTAAGCAGTTGGATCATATTGGTAAATGGACACAGCAGATAACAATCGTAAATCGCGGGATGAAACGGGCTCTGGCAAAACAACCTTAAAAGGACGATCCCCAATGCTAAGCATGTTAGTCATCCCAGTTGCTTCGTCATAAACGGTACGAAGAGTATCCTGAAATAAGAGAATTACAAACGAATACGGAAACATTAGTACTTACAAGATGGGCAGAACCCAATGGGCTTGAACGCAATATTCCACCACCATGCACAGACAAACGACGGGGCAAGGCGATCATGTGGAAACTATCAATGACCACCATGGCAAAATATCCATCACCTAGGGGAGTCATAGCGGGTAAAGGACCACGAGCCAGAGGTGCTTGAATGATCTTCTCTCTCTGGGGACCCCAATCAGATTTGTACTCGATTTTGGGATAATGATCACCGATAGCTAAAAATAGGTAAAATAGGAAGGAAGAAATATCTTTTTCTCAAACTTACCGGCAAATAAATGATAAGTGAATTGTTCAAGAATCAAGCACCGAAACAAGTAAACAACTGGATGACGAAGGCAACGGAAAAGGCTCAGGGATAACCCACAAGTTTCTGAAGCCAATAACAACTGAGGTAACATCTCCAGAGCTTTAATCAGGTCGGCATGATACACGGAGGTAGAAATCGGACCATTCTGATCTTCATAACGGTCAACGATATCGATCAAAGATCGAGCTAACCGTATTGTGCAGGTTCGTGTGACTATGTCAGCGGAATCATCGGAATCAGCCTCATCGGGAGTATCTGAAATAAGAGGCGTAAGAAGTGCTACAGAAGAAGAGCAGAAAGGATACTTACCAGGTGTATTCAAAGCAGCTGATGAAAATCGATCCATAAGATCTGACAGAAACATCTCAGTTTGATACACGGACTGAATGTATTCTTGAACAGCATTCTTCACCCCAGAGTGGGTGGACAAATCAACATCAGCAACAAAGACAAATTCATATTCCATACCATGAAACATGGACATATCATTGTAGCGAGGAACATTTGAGTAACGAACACGGGGCAAATTGATTTTCATCACACGGGATTATCTAAAAAGAAAACAGGCATCCACAAGAACACGATTCCCATGAAATTATTAGGCAGAGATCTATGAGATTGACAAGGGTCCATCATAACCAGCGGGAAGGTTATGAGACCCAGAAGCCGAAGATAGAAGCATACAGTTATCTTTTCAAAAGAAATATTACAAGACAAAAAATAAGGTATTTCTCTAAAACATTCAGACAGGACAAAGTATTTTTTATCTTCTCCGTCCACAAGGTATCTGGTATCTGCTGAGGGGCATCGTGAAGCGTAGGCAACACGGCCCCTCGGGCTATCAGTTCTGATAGCCAAGATACACAGATAGTATGTATGACTTATCCCGCATAAATCAAGTCCTCACCGACCGAAAGGTCAAGAGGCAACAATCAAACATATATATATATGGGTGAAAATGATTGGGATAATCAAACTCACAGAAACCACTTAAAAAAAACCGTCTAAGATATAAATTGACATCTAAATGTTTCGAATCATAAGTTAG